>CM038793.1:172017853-172191707 GCA_021764765.1 Vicia sativa | reverse complement strand
TTACCCATCTCGGAACGCAGCTTGACAAGGAGGAGGAGATGAGATAGTCCGGTATTAAGACAAAATCTAGACCTTTTGCCTCGAAGCCGATATGCTGCATAGATCCCTAAATCATGTGTCATCATTTGTCAATTGATCCCGAGTCCCCGTGTCACAAAGGAAGCGGAAGATGGGGAAGAAAGGGACAGCCGCTTCGAGGAGTAGGAAAGTTGTTGAAAGCGGTTTCGTGAAAGAGGTACATACCCAACTTGGCTATCAAACGTTGTTATGGTGAAGAAGAAAATGGCAAGTGGAGGATGTGTAGACTTCACCGACCAACAAGGCATGTCCAAAGGATCCATATCCATTACCTCACATTGACCCATTGATCGAGGCCCTCGGTTTTCGCCTCCTAAGTTTTTGGATGCGACTGTGGTACAATCAATTGGATGAACCCGGCTGATGCGCCCAAAACAGCCTTCATGACGGAGCCGAAAGAATTTCTATTACGTAGTTATGCCGCTTGGTTTAAAGAACGCCAGCCACCTACCGTAGACTGATGGATGGGTGTTTGCCCTCGATTGACGCAATATTGAAGTAGTATGTAGACGATATGGTAATAAAGACCACGTCGGATGAAGATCATGTGATAGACATTAGGAGACCTTCGGCGGTTCGAAATTCAATATGCTTGAACCCCGATAAGTGTACATTTGGAGTTCAAGCCAAGTTCCTCGGTTTCATGCTCTACAATCGGGTATCGAGGCCAATCCAGCACAAGTGCAAAGTATCATTGACATGCGAAGTCCGACCGATACGAGAAGTGCAAGAATAACCCGCTTGGCCGATTGTCTCGCTTTTGTCTTGTGCAGCGATAAATCCATCATTTCTTCTCGCAATCAAGAAGAGAGCTCGCTTGAATGGACTAAGCATGTGAAGAAGCATCTGCTGGTGTAAAGCATTGCTGTCCCGCACCTCCGTGACTAGTCGACTCCGGAGAAGGTTCTCAATTGACACTTTACCCAGCAAGAATCGATGGAGCAATCAGCCCGTGTTGGCACAGACACGGATGAAGGAGAACGTCCGTGATATTTTGAGTAAGGTATTAAAGGAGCAAACTGTACCGTAAGATAGAAGTTGGCCTTGGCGCTTGGACCACAAAGACGAAACTCCCCGACATTACCTTGGACACCTTGCCAGGTGAAGACTAACTTCCTTGAAGGTGTAAGAAGAAGTTTGACTGCTCAAGGATGGTGTCCGGGGTCAGAACTATCGGAGGCATGAGACTGGCCACCGTACCAGATCAAATCCCGCCTCTATCGATTTCATGGTGGAACTTGTCTACCCGCCAGGAGAGGATGTTACTCAAGTGGATTACTCACGATGGCTCCTCTAATCTCAAAGGTAGTGGCGCAGGGTAGTTCGAGGGTCCAGAGAGATGGTGCTTGGAATATTCCTTGCCGCGATTTTCTACGAGCAACAACCAGCGTATATGAAGCTTTGCTCCGGTCCGAGGTTAGCTTGAAGGGTGACGACTTGCTGGTCCGTACAGATTCACAATTGGTGGCTGGGCAAGTGGACGGGTCGCTTCTGTAAAGATCCCATTTTGGAGAAATATTTGCAACAGGTCGCTTCATTGAGTCATGCTTAAGGTTTTGAAATATGTCATGTGGCCCGGGAAGAAAATACTCGAGCCGATGTACTATCGCGCTGGCTAGTTCTAAGACCGGTGAACAAATCGGTCATCCGGGAGGTACTTCAAAGGCCCAGTGTGGAAAAAGGAGAATCCCTGGCAATACGAGAGGTAGATGGCGGGTGGATGAGCCCGATCGTTCGTTATCTACAACAAGAGAGGCTACCTGAAGATAGAGAGAGGGCCAAACGAATCAAGAAGATTTCATCTCGGGTTTGTAATGGAGTCCGAAAACTATACCGCTTATTGCAGCTCCCATGTTACGCTGTGTGTCGAAGAGGATATGTCAATAGTGATGAAAGAAGTTCAAGGGACTGTGGAAATCATGGGGAGGAAGGGCTTGGCTGGTCGGATCTTGGGCCGGGTATTACCGGCCTACGCTAACAAAAGATTGTCGTGAATATGTGGCACAATGCACAAAATGCCGACGCTCGCTCAGCCATTCACACACCAGCCGAAGTTCTTGCATACCGCTCGTGCCGTGGCCTTTTATCGCAATGACATCCCGGCCCATTCCCGTGGCTCGGACATGAAGTTCGATCCAGCTGTGGATTATTTTACTAAGTGGGTGGAGGGCAGGTGTCCCGATCTCGGCTGACCGGGTTCGGCGTTTTTATTGGAGAAGCATCATTTGCCGATTTGGATTACCTCGGGTCATTGTCTCGGACAATGGGGCACAGTTCGCAAGTACTTCGGTAGTAGAGTTCTGCAAGGAGCTCGGAATCCAAAACAAGTTCATATCCGTAGAGCATCCACAAGTAAATGGGCAGGCTGAGTCGGCCAACAAGGTCATACTTAATGCAATAAAAAAGAAGCTGGATTCGGCCAAAGGGTTGTGGGCACAATGCCTACATGAAGTCTTGTGGGCATACCATACCACCATCCATTCCACAACGCAAGAGACTCCTTTTCGGATGGTTTTTGGAGCTGATGCCATGATTCCGGTAGAGGTGGTTTTACCCTCTTTGGCCGAAAATTTTGAAGAAGAGGCCAATAACCAAGCTTTGAAAGAAGAGGCGATTTCGGACGAGATAAGGGACACGGCCCATGTTAGGAAGTAGTAAACCAAGCAGAGAATGACCAGACGCTTCAATTTGCAAGTGAAGCAACGAGGGTTCAAGGTTGGAGATTTGGTACTTAAGAAGATAACCGATCCTACCAAGAAGGGTAAGCTAGATCCCAACTGGGAGGGACCATTCAGGGTCTCGGAAGAATTGCAAAACGGAGCCTATAAATTGGAGACGTTGGACGGATCAGGACTACCAAGGACTTGGAATGTCGTAAGTCTTAAGTTTTATTTTAGTTAAATATCTTTATGTAAAAATAATTGGTGTACTCTTTTCCCTAGGCAAGGGCCAGGGTTTTTAATGAGGCATCTATCTAATAAATTCTATTGCAGCATCTGATTGGTAGCAGCTATGGCGACGCATCGCTAAGCTCCGGTCTATGATCGCCTTTCACCACGGAAAGGCTCTGCTCCTACGAGGAATACCTTGGTCAACCTCGCTGAGGCTCGAACCCTATGGTGACGCATCGCTAAGCTCGGTCTATGATCGCCTTCACCACGGAAAGGCTCTGTTCCTACGAGGAATACCCTTGGTCAACCTCGCTTGAGGCTCGAACCCCATGGCGACGCATCGCTAAGCTCGGCCTATGATCGCCTTCACCACGGAAAGGCCTGCTCCTACGAGGAATACTCCTTGGTCAACCCGCTTGAGGCTCAACCCTATGGCGACGTATCGCTAAGCTCGGTCTATGATCGCCTTCACCACGGAAAGGCCTGCTCCACGAGGAATACTCCTTGGTCAACCTCGTTGGGCTCTCAAACTGGCCCCGGATCATCCCTATAGAGGCTCGAACCTCCGTCAACCCGGTTGGCTCAAAACTGGTCTCGGATCATCCCTATAGAGGCTCAACCAAAGGCCTGTTCCTACTCGAACAACCTTCAAAGGCTCTGTCCTACTCGGAACAACCTTCAAAGGCTCTGCTCCTGAGTGAGACCGAGCCGTTGATAGAGCAATCTTCAAACGAATGGAACAAAACATTGAATCGAAGCTGCATCTAAACGATCCCTTAACACTTTCTTCTCGGCAAGTCGGGATTGACAAGAGATGCGTATGGGTTTGAACATGTTATGTGTTCTTTTCTCAAAACCACTAGGATTGCTTGTTACATCCTCGTGGCTTCGGGGCCCTGTAAATATCACATAAAAGTTCGCAACTAGACTCGGAAGATTGGTAACAAAAACTCGTAAAGCAAAAGCAATTAAATAGCCCAGAGAGGCGAATATTCAAGTACAAATTGCATTAAAGCTCCGGCAGGCGAATATTCAAAATACAAAATGCATCCGCTACAAGGATGACTAACTATGAAGACAAAAGAAGAAGTCAAGGATTGAGGTCAGAGGATCGGCATCCATCTTAGCGCTTTCGCTAATAGTGGTCTCGCTGTCATCTTCGGCAACCTCCACCAGCTTCCCATCCACAATGGTCTTGAAGTAATCAACCTCTGAGATGTCTAGGTCGGGGTATAAGCAGACGACTTGAGCTTTGACGCGATCAAAAGCCAAGTCCCCGGCATCTAGCATACCCATCTGGGATTTCTTCAGCTTCCTTTAGCTCTCGAGCATGATTTTCGAATCCGGAACTTCTTAGACATCTGGGCAAGCTCATCCTCCAAGGTCTTTATCCGTTTACTAGCTTCTGAATTCTTCTCTTCAAGGTTTGAAATGTCATCGGCAGCCTCCGAGAGTTTGTTCTTGAATGCATTGTTGGCATTAAGAAGGAACTGCTCGCTGTCGGCTAACCTTTGACTTCTAACTCTAGATCGGTCTTTTCTTCCACGCGATCACCGACTCAACAAACTGGTGAGTACAGACACCTCATCGTATGAGCTCACTGTTTAGTGATCTCGCCACGAGCCTAGACTGCCGCGTTTGTTCACATCGCTTGTGGCATTTAGATGATCATACAGAAACTTGAGGCCACAAAATCAGAGACCGTAAACGATTTTCAAGAAGCATGATCATGGCTACCTCCGTATCCTTTAGCAAATTGGAGATGGCCCACCGCCGAAAGTTAGTCTCATTCCCATAACGGTCTTCACTTTTTGGGATAGGCTCTGGGTCTGTCTCCGCAGGCGCTTTTAGTGGGGAAGCAGAGAGAACGATTGTTTCTGGAGCAGGGTCACGGGTCGTGACGTTTTTCTTTTTCTTTGCATTACGAACTTCCAGTCCGGCCAAATTGATTTGGACTCGGAAGGTCCACCAGATCCATCCGAGCAGCGAGCCGCTGCCATCGCCTTCTTCTCGCTCTTTCATTGACATATCACCATTTTGTCTCATGGAAAACGGAACAAGGAGTAAGCTTACAAATAAATAAAATGGAATAAAGCTAAATGAGAAAGCTTACCTAGGAAGTCGAGAACTTCCTCAGAGATAGGGCAAGCAGATCCTGACTGATCGGTCTCAGGAGTCCAGATTTCTAGGAAAGGATCTCGTAATCACTCTGACTATCATAGTCAAAACCGTAAATAGGAAGCGGATCACAAGTCCAATAAAGGGAAACTTATGATGCCCATCCGCGCTATAAATAACATAAGGGCATCGGGACCCACATCTAACTCGGAGGAAACGCTCTTTGTAGCCCTTGAAATTGGAGGTGTAGGCTTGAGGAAACTTCTTTTGGGATGTCACTGATAGCAACTCCGCTCTGTGCTCCGTGCTTTTTATTTCAAGAAGGAAAAGAATGTACCAATGGGGGGGTTATAGATAGGCTCGGCATATTATTTCAAAGGTCCGGATGAAGCCCCAACTATTAGGGACGGTTGAGGAGCAAGGTTGATGGTAATGAAGGATATCGGTCTCAAGCTCGGAGAAGGGAATTGAATATCAAACTCTTCGATCACTCCCAAGATAAAAGTAAAACCACCTGGTTTGACTTCGAGGAGGATGCATCATGACACTTTCCTGCACTCACAAGACTCAGAATCACGTCATCTTCGTCTCAGACGAGACACTCTTAAAGAGCCGAGGCAATTTCTTCATCTTGTATTAGGCTTAAAGCCTACAGCTTCTCCTTTGATCAGACGGTTGGTTTCCATTATTAGCTCCACCGAACCTGAAGAGTCAGGGTCAGAATCACTCTCAGAAGTAAAAACTTCAGTGCAAACCCTATCAGTGACTCTCTTTAGGTCAGTTATTCTTTGAGCATTGCTCATCTCGCGCATGCATTCCTCAAACAGGGTTTTTCGTTCCTCGTTTTCTAAGTGGATTTTGCGACCAAAATCATCGCATTCCCTAATGATGACCATGTTTAGAATGAAACAAAAAAGCAATGTAGAGAAAAGAGGATACCTGAATTTGATGATCGATCGACTGAAAGGATGTGTTTTGAAGTAACTGACGGCAAGAGAGTGCAGTAGGATTTGGAGTTTTGTAGAAAAGATTTCCTGGAGAGCAATTAAGTAAAATATAATGAGTAGGAGGAAAGGGAGGCGTGAAATCAGGTTTTCCCTATTATAGGGCAATCATGTAAAATATGCAATGATCAGGATCGGTGTCACGTGAGTCACGGTCACACTTTGGAAAGTTTGAAAATATAACACATCTCGCTAAGGGATTAAGGGCTCAAACTGTTTGGTCGACACGGATTCAAGAAGCTTAAAACCGAGCGACCAAGGGGGCTTATGATCATGCACAAAATCCTCAGCCGAGATGGCTGCCTGGATGGAAGGATCCGGGATAGGTCTCGACCTCCAAGGAGGAGATCTATGTCCGACTTGGATCTCGGGGAAGAACACGAGGACGGCTTAAGCCCGAGGTATAGCTCGGCAAGTACTCCAGTAAGAACGGTTGAATGAACGTTATGAAGATAAAGAGTTCCTAGAGCCTTTATGAGGCGTTTCTAGTGAATGATTACAAGCTGTAACAGCTAACTCCTTGCCTTCAAAGCCATAGTTAATAAGCTAAGACAGTTACGGAAGGAAGGATATAGCTTCAAGGAAGGAATGATATAAATAGGGCTCCCGCCAGCGGGATAAGCAAGACAATCGCAAGCTTGGAGCTTAAGTTACGACACTAGAGCTTCCAAATCCCTAAATCATTTTAGTAAGGTTTTTCCTGCAAGAACAGATGGGAAGATCAGAATGTGTGTTGACTACCGGGATCTGAACAAAACAAGTCCGAAAGATGATTTCCCACTACCGCATATTGACATGCTAGTGGATAGCACTGCAAAATTTAACGTCTTTTCCTTCATGGACGGTTTCTCTGGCTACAATCAGATCAGAGTGGCTCCCGAAGACATGGAGAAGACATCCTTCATCACGCCATGGGGCACTTTTTGCTACAAAGTAATGTCGTTTGGATTAAAGAATGCAGACGCAACTTACCAAAGGGCAATGACTACTCTCTTTCACGACATGATGCACAAAGAGATCGAAGTCTACGTGGACGACATGATAGCAAAGTCTGACACTGAAGATGAACATATAGACTATCTCTTAAAGTTGTTTCAACGACTAAGGAAATTTCAGCTCCGCCTGAATCCTAACAAATGCACCTTTGGGGTAAGATCTGGAAAACTCCTAGGTTTCATCGTCAGTCAAAGAGGTATTGAAGTGGACCCTGACAAAGTTAAGGCTATTCAAGAAATGCCTACGCCACATACAGAGAAGCAAGTAAGAGGATTTCTCGGACGGTTGAATTACATCTCCAGATTTGTCTCTCAAATGACTGCTACCTGTGGGCCGATATTCAAACTTCTCCGCAAGAATCGAGAGGTTGTGTGGACAGAAGATTGCCAAAAAGCGTTTGACAGTATCAAGGAATACCTGTCAAAACCACCAATATTGATTCCTCCAGTCGAAGGAAGACCGTTAATCCTATACCTTACCGTGCTAGAAGAATCCATGGGCTGCGTACTTGGACAGCAAGATGACACCGGTAAGAAGGAGCATGCCATCTACTACCTGAGTAAAAAGTTCACAGACTGTGAAACTCGTTACTCCATGCTCGAGAAAACATGTTGCGCTTTGGTGTGGGCTTCAAAACGTCTCTGCCAGTACATGATCAATCACACAACTTGGTTAATCTCCAAAATGGATCCAATCAAGTACGTCTTTGAAAAGCCTGCCTTAATGGGAAGAATTGCTCGATGGCAGATGCTGCTATCCGAATATGACATCCAGTACCGCGCTCAAAAAGCGGTCAAAGGAAGCATTCTCGCCGATCACTTGGCTTATCAGCCGCTCAACGAATACCAATCTCTCAAATTTGACTTCCCAGACGAGGATGTTATGTACTTAAAGATGAAAGATTGTGACGAACCGCTACCCGAAGAAGGACCAGATCCAGAATCCAGATGGGGCCTAATCTTTGATGGGGCAGTTAATGTCTTTGGCAATGGAATTGGGGCAGTCATCATCACTCCTGAGGGTTCTCACATCCCATTTTCCGCCAGATTGCTATTTGATTGCACCAACAACATCGCAGAATACGAAGCTTGCATCATGGGTATCGAAGAAGCCATCGACTTGAGGATCAAGATCCTTGATATATATGGAGACTCAGCCCTTGTGATCAATCAAATTAAAGACAAGTATGAAACTCATCATCTTGGTCTAATTCCTTACAGAGATTATGCAAGACGTTTGTTGACTTTCTTCAACAAAGTTGAACTGCATCATATCCCTCGAGATCAGAATCGAATGGCAGACGCCTTGGCCACTCTATCTTCCATGTTCAAAGTCAACGATTGGAATGATATGCCAATCCGTGACGACGCCTTTGAAAGACCGTATATGTGTTCGCAACTAAAGCAGTCTTTGATGATAAACCGTGGTTTCACGACATCAAACGTTTCCTTCAAACACGAGAGTACCCACTCGGGGCATCGTACAAGGATAAGAAAACTCTAAGGAGGCTTTCAAGAAACTTCTTCCTCAATGAAGATGTGCTATACAAAAGAAACTTCGACATGGTTCTGCTCAGATGCGTCGACAGACAAGAAGCAGACACGATCATCCATGAAGTGCATGAAGGATCCTTTGGAACCCATTCAAATGGGCATGCAATGTCCAGGAAAATCCTAAGAGCAGGATACTATTGGATAACAATGGAATCCGATTGTTGTAAACACGTCAAAAGATGTCACAAGTGCCAGATCTACGCAGATAAGATCCATGTGCCACCGACTCTACTCAACGTTCTCTCTTCTCCGTGGCCTTTTTCTATGTGGGGCATCGACATGATTGGGATGATTGAACCAAAAGCGTCCAACGGACATCGCTTCATTCTAGTGGCTACTGATTACTTCACCAAATGGGTCGAAGCAGCATCTTACGCCAATGTTACAAGACAAGTGGTTGTGAGGTTCATCAAGAACAACCTCATTTGCCGATATGGAGTTCCAAGCAAGATCATTACAGATAATGGATCAAACTTGAACAACAAAATGATGAAAGAACTGTGTGAGGAATTCAAGATCGAGCATCATAACTCATCTCCTTACCGGCCAAAGATGAACGGCGCCGTTGAAGCTGCCAAAAAGAACATCAAAAAGATCATCCAGAAAATGGTAATCACTTACAAAGACTAGCACGAAATGTTGCCATTTGCTCTGCATGGGTATCGTACTTCCGTACGCACTTCAATAGGAGCAACTCCTTTTTCTCTAGTATACGGCATGGAAGCTGTGCTCCCCGTAGAAGTTGAGATCCCATCAATGAGAGTTCTTATGGAAACTAAGTTATCTGAGGCTGAATGGTGTCAAAGCAGATACGACCAGCTGAACTTAATCGAAGAAAAGCGCCTGACTGCTCTGTGTCACAGACAACTCTATCAAAGAAGGATGAAGAAAGCTTTCGACAAAAAGGTCTGACCTCGTGAATTCCGAGAAGGCGACCTCGTGCTTAAAAAGATTCTGTCTTTTCAACCAGATTCTAGGGGTAAATGGACTCCTAACTACGAAGGCCCATACATCGTCAAAAGAAGCTTTTCTGGCGGTGCTATGACTCTCACAACCATGGATGGTGATGAACTCCCACATCCTGTGAATGCTGATGCAGTCAAGAAATACTTTGTCTAATAAAACTGAAATTCCTGGTAGGAGATACTTGATGTCATAGAGAATGTTATGACACAGTATCTGACACTATGTTAGCAATTCACACAAGAAATACGTAGCAGAATAACACAATAAGTTGTTCACCGATTCGGTTCAACAAACCTACATCTGGGGCTACCAAGCCAGGAGAAAGTTCACTATTAGCAGATCAATCAAGACCCTACAACCAACACACCAGTTGATAGCCTTCTCACTTAATCACTACTCAATGACCCTTTTACCTAAGTCCTACTTAGATATGAGTTCCTACTCACTCCCCCTCAATCACAGCAGTGATATCAACCTATTGACTAATTGAATTGTGAAGACACTTCAATAAAATATCTTGATCTTGCTTCAAAGCTTCAATCAAGAGACAAACACTCATGCTTTAAAGCTTTGAGTGATAAACTACCCTTACAGCAAATCCTAGTCCAATGCACTTATCAATTGATAGTTGCTTGGCTCACAAGAGAAACTAGAATTACACAATACCAACTGTTACAAATCCTAACAAGGACAAAACAAAGTCGCTATCTCTTCAATACATCAAAGGGCGCATGACGTTGTAAGGGTTCTTTTCCTTTATAGAAGCAGTCCGAAACTTCAGTTTTGGCTTCCATAAAGATAGCTAGGGTTTACTTAATTTAATCCTAAAACATGGTCTTTTCAACAACCAATTTAGGTTTAATTAAGTTTAACCTAGCGGCCACGTGAGCATGCTTTCTAATAACAGAAAACAATATTTAGCAACAACAAACTTCTCGAAAAATCTCAGAACAAAAGATTCTCGCAGTATGTCACAATCGAATGTCATAACATCTGTTATGACATCACTGCTTTTCTCGCAGAATTTCCAAGACCTTTAGCTTCCGCTCGAGTTGTCTTTTAACATCCTTAGCAGGTAGGATTTATCTTCATCTCTGAATGTCATGACATCCATCATGACATTGCAGCCTAGTTTTACCAAACATAATGCCAACTTAAAAACACTAACAAACTCCCCTTTGGCACATTTTGGCTAAAACTACCTAACACATCGTAGAACCTATACAGAAGACAATAAACTAGTTCTAAGCTTCCTAAGCTTCCTAAGCTTTAAGTAACTAGAACTTAGAGAAGATAAATTCTACCCATGCAAAAATCCCACAATTGCCCCATATACAAAAATTTAAACAGGAGGCATACAATTTCCCTAATCCCATACTACCAAAGAGTTCTTCTCCCTTTAGCCATAAGGCCAAAGGAAACAATACAAGTTCCCAAACTTTTAATCAAATAGACTCAAAACAAGTATACCAAAGAATAATTAAGTACCAAGATTATATACAGGATACACATCTCAACATAAATTACAATCATCCAAACAAAATTAAAAGGAAACAAAGACAAGAACAAGAAAAAAATAACAAGAGAATTGACAAAAAAGAAAGAATAAAGGGCAAGGAGTAACATCTCAAGTGCTTTCTTCCGTAGAAGCACCGTGGAAGAAGCATCGTAACCATCTTCAGACCAGCCATCGAATATCATCATCTTCAAAGATCACCAACAAAGATCATTATCTCTTCATCCTCAACCTCCGTGGTCCCGCCTAGTTGAGATTAGCTCTTCCAGACTTTGCTTTCTTGCTTCAAGCTCCTTGCAAGTTGCTCTTACAAGAATGACATTTGCCTTCCGAGAATTTTCTTTGATGAAATGAAGTCTCAAGAGATGTCATGACAATGTCGGACATGCTTCCCTTGGACAAGCTTTGTAGTGGAAGCCAAGGGCGTAAGCCTTTTACGATCGTATCTCTTTCAGCTAGAATATCGTGGAATTGGTCGTGATAATTCCACAGTAGGGAGGAAAGGCTATAGGTCCTTGATTGCATAGCTTTCAAAGATGCTTGAGAGTTTGATCAAAGATGTAGGATCCATAGTCAAATGCTTGAGTACTCATCGCATATATAATCTGCCAAATCCAATGGAGATAGTTGACTTGTGATTGGTTGGAACCCGCTAACAGCTCCTATCTTATGTAGGATGGCAATTTAACACTCACTTGCTTGCCGAGAGTTTTCCTTTAGAGGCCACGTCTCGACTTGATTTGCAAAGTGATGGTTTGACAAATCTTGTCGGCTTCTCCAGCCTCCGGCCGAGTATTATCGATCTACCTGTAATCTTGATCACATTTGGAGAAACCTGACTTTCCTCCCTCCTCACATGCCAGTCAGTCGAATTCCTATCCCCATACTCATTGTGAGATTGACAATAAACTCTCTCACCAAAGCTTCATAACAGCTTGAGAGCTTCTTCACTGCTTATCACCCCGCCTCCTTAATCAAAGTTAACAATCTCTTGCATTCTAAAGCACTCTTGTTCAACTCTCTTCTAGTGCAACCTCTTTAACAAACATACTTCCACCTTCCATCACTTTCAGGATGATGGAATGAGATGTTATCAATTGCCACTTCGTGCACCTTGGAAAGTTTTCCAAGAGTTGGCTTCTTTTCTTGAAGGTATGTCGCTGACATTCTCCTCAACATCAAACTCGAGTCATGATCGACTCACGTTCAGTTCCTTCCTCTTTTAACAATAGGTGTTCTTTGTCTAGAGTCACCAAGCATGCTTTTACTCTACATTTCTTTGTAGAGGTTCCACTGGAATACTTTTCATTTTATGCACATCTTCCACACCCTTTTCTTTGACAGGCTCGAGATGTTGTTTTCCTTTCTTCTCATCATCCTCTTTGCAATGCTAGGATTAACATTGGCAATGAGGTCATTGTCCGAGAACACTTCATCCAGTGTCTATGACAAGGGTTTTATCCAATTCTTTAATCTTGAACAGAGACTTTTCAAGATTATCACAAATTAGTTTCTCCGAGTCTCTTCTAGGATACTATCGAGATATAGTCAGATCGAAATACTCTTAGCTAAGATTCCTCAAGAACATCATGTAAATCACATCTTCATTAGCAAGGGGTTTCATTACAAGCATCATTCATGCTCACTTAATTTTTAATGTAGGATCAACAAGATTCTTGACAGGAGAATCAATATGATCACCGATGTCTTGACATTCTCTCGTGACATCTCGGATCAACCGCTAAGCTAGGGCTAGCGACTTTTCATTTAGAGGATTGAAACCCAGTGAAAGATTGGTCTTCATTGAGGATCCCGTTACCAATCTAGCAATGGCTATATGCACACCCTAGACCTCTGTGTTTACCATTTCGAGGGAAGAAGAGGATGGTATAGAAGTCTTACCAGAAGGTGATGCTTGCGTCCTTCTTGCATTCCTTGTACGCAATTTCTTGACCTTTTCTGGGTCTGTGGCCATTACGCGCAGAGGAGTGATTCTCAGAGCTTCAACATGCATGTCATCAGTGTTTGCCCTAACTTCATCCATGGCAGGAGATGATGAACCAGATTTTTGAGAAGATGAAGATGATGAAGACATATTTTGCTGGAAGATTTTGAGGAAATGAGAGCTAGAATGGCAGAGGTTTTGAAAGTTTCTTTTAGATGAAGGAAATATGATACTTTCAAAAGAAGAAACTATTATATGAAGGGGTCTCTTCCTATTCTTGGACCTTTTAAAAATAAGAGGAAAATACTTAAATAACCTACTTATAAATACTTGAAGAAAAAGATCCTTTCCATTCCTTGTTGTATGCAAGGTTAATTGCTACAATTCCTCATTTGGACAATTACCCAACTTGCCCCTTAACATTTCAAACTGGCTAGTCTCAAGCACTTTAGTAAAGTAACACAAAGACAATGTCATGACATCCCTGTATGACATTGTATTCAACAAGATCCGCTTCATCCGATCATCTCGAGAACAATTGCTACCACCGCTATGATAAGTCTCAACATTGTACAGAATACACGCTTTGCTTCTTGTGACCAAGAAACAGGATGGTTTCTCAAGATGAACCATCCTTCAAAAGAGCTTTTACACAAGCATTTATCAACACTTTCTCCACTTATTTTCTTGGACAACTTCAAGTGTAGAAGGGAGAGAGTCCTAGTGTAGCTGCCATGATTTAATCCAAGCTTCTTGACATAATTCCTTGCATATTTGCTTTGTGAAGGAATTGTTGAGTCTTTCATCAATGTGTCTGACATTCCTCCAGATACTATGGTATTAACATAGACGGATGCCACCATGATCTTTTTCCCTCTGACTGGAAGGGTTTCATTCAGGACTCCCCTCATGTATCCTTTGACAGTAAGAGACTGGGTTATCCTCTCATGCCAGATCCTAGTACTTTGCTTTAGTACTTTAAAAATGGTCAGATGTCTAGACATTGAGTGTGACATTCTGATTTCCTGTCCAACTTTATACTTACCAAAGATTCTCCCTTTGACTATGAGAGATCTTGGTATCCTTCTGACTCCCTCTATGGAACTGATCCTTTTCATTCCTCTGAGGTGTGGATGATCAGATTCTTGCTGCCACAACTTTACTTCTTCTTCAGCTTTGTCTGTGGGACACACAAGACAGAGTGGTGTTCTGATTCCCACATGTAACAGATTGTCCTTTGATCTTGACTCCTCTCATAATCACTGCTTGTTCATCATTGATTACAAGACATTCGCACTTAGTGAAGTTGACCGTGAGACCCATATCACATAGCCGACTTATGCTAATGAGATTTGCAACAAACTTTTACCAAAGAATACTTCATTTAGGTTTGGAACTCACCAGCTTGAGTTTCCAATACCTTGATTTCTCCTTTAGCCCCATCTCCAAAAGTAACAAACCGACAGAGTGAGGTTTAACATCTTTAAGAAGATTTCTTTCTCCAATATGTGTTTGGAACACCCATCGTCAAAGTACCAATCTTTCTTGGTAGACACACTAAGAGAAGTGTTAGCTACCGGCAACAGCCTTCTTCCATCGCTGAGAGTATGATACCGTTGGTTTTAGGCTTCACATAAGACCCTTGATTAGGATATCCATGAAGTCTCAGAGGGAAGGATTTTATGTGACCAAACCTTCCACAATAATGACATCTCCATCTTTGAAACTGCTTTGTTCATGTTTCTATGATTTTGATGTTGCACCCAATGTTGTGACATCCGCTTTGACATTGGTCTATTAGGTCTGTTCTTCCTTTTGTTATAGACAAAACTTAGTCTTCATATACCCGAGGTAGACCTGTTCACCGGCTTGTGGTATGACATCTTCTTTGTCATTGACTTCCTGTGTTTGTTCCATTCCCGGTTATTTGCAAATCTCTTTGCGCCACATAGCCCGAGCGCACATTTCCTGCTTTTGGGTTGTGACACCGCTTTGACATTGTTTTCCTATGTCTCTTCTTCTTAATGTCACCAACAGTTGCTTTTCACCACATATCCTAGACCATGCTTATTTCCTCGATTCGTCCAAGTCGAAGAATTTCTTCCAACTTATCAAGATTTAGATGTCAACATTTTGATGATTTAGACATCCGATCAAGTTTGAATTCAAAGATAACAATATCACTATTGAGGTGATTTATAGTGGCTGTTTTCCTCTTCTCACCTTCAACTTCACATTCTCGCTTCCAACTTCTCAATCGCCTTTTTCGCTCCTCATTCACGACATGCTTCATCATTTTTATACACCTGTAGTTTTCAAAGAAGCTCTTCAAATGTCACTTCCTCATCACTAGAATCCATATCGTAGTTGTACACCCAGAGAGGGCTGACAAGTTTGGCACCTTCTTCCTCGATTCACTTCCGAATCACCATCGCACCAAGTGATGCCCATTCCTTTCTTTTGTTTCTTTAGAAATATGGGACATTCACTCTAATATGTCCAAATCCTTCACATTCATGATATTGGACTTTAATGCCTTGACTTCCTTTTCCTCCGACTTGGATCTTCTGCTGAGTCATAAGATCGCTAATGTCGATGGAGTGTCCTTGACATTTGACCTTGACTTTGGATCAATCCTCCCGATCGCTTTGTTGAACTGTCTCCAAGCATGGCAATAGCTTCGATATCTCTCTTCATCTTCCACCTTGCATCCTTCTTCGTTGATACAAGTGCTATGCTCTTGTTTTTCTTGTCACGCTTACCGATTCCCATCTCAAAAGTCATAAGGGATCCAATAAGTTCTTCAACCTTCAAGGTGTCGATGTCTTGAGCCTCTTCTATTGCAGTGACTTTCATTGCAAATCTTTAGGCAAGGATCCGAGAATCTTTCTCACCGCTCTTCGACATCTTTTCACCAAGTGCTTCCGAGGCATTGGCAATTTCCAAAATATTCATGTGAAATTCATGAATATTCTCATCTTCCTTCATCTTCAAATTCTCAAATTTGGTAGTGAGCATCCAAGTCTTGACATCTTCACCTTGGATGTTCCTCATGAGTAGTTCCGAGAGTGTCCCAAACATCCTTGGCCAGCTCACATTGATGAACCAATCAAGATATTCCTGCAATACCATAGAATGAGCTTTCAATGCTTTAGAGTTCCCAAGAGCTAGCTCTTCTTCCTCTTTGCTCCATTCCTCCTCGTGTTTCAAGACAAGAAGGCCATCTTTATCAAGCTTGGTGGGATGTTTCCATCCTTTATCAGCAGCTCCAAGCTTTAATGTCCACCGATCTTAAGAAGGCAACCATACGAGGCTTCCAAGAATCATAATTAGACCCATCCATAGGTGGTCTTCCTCCAAATCCTCCTTTATCCATTACGCCCGTAAACTATTATCCCTAGATCTCACCTAAATAACAAGCAGTGGTGCCCGCTTGATACCAATTGAAATTCCGGCAGATACTTGATGTCACAGAGAATGTTATGACACAAGATTCCGACACTATGTTAGCAATTCACACAAGAATACGTAGCGTGAATAACACAATAAGTTGTTCACCAGCCGGTTCAACAAACCTACATCCGGGGCTACCAAGCCGTGGAGAAAATTCACTATTAGCAAGATCAATTCAAGACCCACAACCAACACACCATTGATGCCTTCTCACTTAATCACTACCCAATGACCCTTTTACCTAAGTCCTACTTAGATATGAGTTCCTACTCACTCCCCTCAATCACAAGCAGTGATATCAACCTATTGACTAATTGAATTGTGAAGACACACTTTAATAAAATATCTTGATCTTGCTTCAAAGCTTCAATCAAGAGACAAACACTGTGCTTTAAAGCTTTGAGTGATAAACCCTTACATCCTAGTCCAATGCACTTATCAATTGATAGTTGCTTGGCTCACAAGAGAAACTAGAATTACACAATACCAATCATAAATCCTAACAAGACACAAACACAAGTCGCTATCTCTTCAATACATTCAAAGGGCGCAAAGACAGTTGTAAGGGTTCTTTTCCTTATAGAAGCAATCCCGAAACTTCAGCTTGGGCTTCCATAAAGATAGCTAGGATTTACTTAATTTAATCCTAAAACATGGTCTTTTCAACAACCAATTTAGGTTTAATTAAGTTTAACCTAGCGCCATGTGAGCATGCTTTCTAATGTAGTAAAACAATATTTAGCAACAACAAACTTCCTCGAAAAATCAGAACAAACAGATTCTCAAGTATAATGTCACACTAAATGTCATAACATCCGTTATGACATCGCCTGTTTTCTCAGAATTTCAAAGACAGCTTTAGCTTCCAGCTCGAAATGCCTTTTAACATCCTTAGTGTAGGATTTATCTTCAATCTCTGAATGTCATGACATCCATCATGACATTGCTAAAGCCTAGTTTTACCAAACATAATGCCAACTTAAAAACACTAACAAAAACAAAAGAACAGCTCGGTAAGTCGAAAACCCGAAAAGGGCGGCTTTAGGCAAAAAGAGCCCTGGATTGAAAACCTGAAAAGGCGATCCAAGTAAAAATTAGAGACAATAAACAGAAAATATCCTGATAGATTGAAAACCTGAAAAGGCAATCTAGGCAAAAATAAGGATACAAAAAAAATGATGACAAAGTAATCAGAATCACAGATTGTCAAATCAAGAATCTTCCATCAACGGATCTTCAATCAACTCTTCTCAAGCAACAAGTACTTTTGAATTCAAAGTTGTTAGGATAATAGCGGTTATTTGCTTTCAATGTAGCCTTTTCCCAATAAATTATCATTTCCAACTCTTGTAATAGCTCATGGAATCACGCCTATCGATTACCATTCTATCAATAAATTTGAGCCTTGTGCCTTTTGTTTGCAATTCTTGCTTTATTCTGCTTTGCAAAATAACGCTTTTATTGTGAAAATCACTTTTGAAACTAAAAAAGTTTTAAATGAATTTTACTTCAAAATTTTGAAACAAAAAAAAGCAAAAATGTTCCTTTGAACTATGAACACGGAAAAAACTTCAACAGTTTCTCCATAAGTGTCTCGATCTCCGAAGGATAGAATGACTACCCCAGAAGTCTTCTCCTCAGCAGAAATTATCAAAGGACGGTATTCTTACCCAAAAAAAAAGAATTCCCAGCAAAGTTGCCAATAAAACGCCTTTCTCCGAAAATTAAAGCATGCAACTCAAATCCTTCATCAGCAACGTCTAACACCATTGCTGCGGATATTGCTGAATATTTGTCCGAACTGTGACGTGGTCCTTTTCCCAAATGCCTCTTTAGTGTCTTTGTCAAAGTATTGCTAGCATGCATATAACATTCATGACATTCATACATAATAGCATCATTCATGCATTTTTGCATTTCTCGAAATGTTTGCTTCCATATTATTGGTGTAAGTCACACTTACTCAGGTAAGTACAAGTCTATCCCCAGTAGGGTATCTCCAAACAGAAAAAATACATTTTCCTTTTTCCTCGGCGGAGTATTCCCAAGCAGAGAAATACTTTTTTTTTCTCTACCACATTCCCCAACTGAGATCATCCCTCCTCATCAGGAACAAAGTCTTGATTGACCCTTTCTTTCCAGTTCATTCTTGGATAGAACCCCGTCTATAATCAACAAAGCAGTAAGCAATAGCCTCATCATTTGAGCCGCTTATTTCTTTTTTCGTTCTTAAACTTGTCATGAAAGTTTGTTCTTCTCAACAAGGTCAAATCACGACTATACGAGAAATCCCTCAGCAGTGGTCTTTCTGTTTAAAAGAAAACCTGTGTCTTCCAATCAAAATGCCCGCGTCTTCTCAAAAGAGAGATCCTCGGCAAGATTGTATCCATGAAAATAGAAGTTCGTTTGAGTTCTATTTCTCTCACTGTCTGTTATTCACAAAAGCTGAATACACAACAAATTTCTCGAAGATTTACCTTGTTATAATTGTCACTTTGCTGATAATTGGTAATATCTTCACAACTTATTTTGAGATCTGTTTCCATCATCTATCTGTTATTCACAAAGCTGAATACACAACAATTTTCTCAAGATTTACCTTGTTATAGTTATCACTTCGCTGATAATTGGTAATATCTTCAGAACTCATTACCATATACTATCACAAAGCTGATAATTGGTAATATCATTTTCACTTACCTTAAACATTTTCACGAGGCGATGTATGTAACTCTTTATTTTCCAAAGCGGAACAGATATTCACAAGTTTTGTGAATCTCTTTCCCCCATCGAGACATATTGCTTGTTTCCCAACAAACAGGATCCTTTTTTCTTAAACAGATCGAGTCATCCTCACAATTTTTCCCCACCATGTCATTTCTTTGATATCATTTGGGTGAAACTTTTTACAATCATTTTGCATCACTCGCATCTTTTGGTATCTTAGGTCCAAAATTTATGATTCTCGATATTTAAGTCTCTTTACACCTATCAAAACAAAGATATTCATTTTCATCTTTCGTGTTAAAGAAAATTAAATAAGCATCATTATACCCCAATTTTTGACCTAATATACCACCTTACATTTGCATCATTGCATAACTAATACCGTAAAAGATTAATCTGGTGTAGCATTCACAGGTCAAAATTAGGGTTTCATCAAATTTTCATCTGATTCAAGAGGCAACCAATTAGGGTTTGAGTTTTACTCACCTCATTTGATCTATCTTGATCAAAACATCACCCTTCAATCCTCAGATATCCAATTTTTCTCACTGATCGATCGAGGATCGACCAATTAGGGTTTTGATCGAGCATGAGTATTCTCTGACTTTTTGAGCAAGGAATGACTTTTTTGGATAGATATTGGTCATTATATCTTAGATACAACATCTTGACCTAACTGATTCAAAACATCACAAGTTCATGCTGACTTCATCACCAATTTCGTAAACATCCGATGAAATTTCATCCGCAGTAAAAGTCAAACTTTGACTTTGGTCAAATTTTTCAAAACAAAACTTTTCCATCATCAAAATACTTCAAATGATCCATCATGATCATAAAAATCAAAGAATTTGGAAAAGTCAACAAAAGTCAAAGTTCCAACACTTAGAAAAATTTCTATGTTAAATTTCTTATTTTTCCAAACTTCATGCCATTGTTTCACCTAGTTCCATTTTGAATTGGAAAAAACTCAAAACATGAAAGTTGTAGCTCTTGAAACAAGCTTTTCAAAATGTCCAAGAACTCTCAAATCCATGGAGTCTAGCTATACTTTTGAAATTGAAACATAAGGCTCCATGAACATGGTTTTTCAAGGTCAAAATTTCAAATTATAGGTCATTTTGAGATTTCTTCATCTAGAAGCATTGCCACCTTGCCAATTAGCTTAGAGCTGATAAATATCAGCTAGATATAATTGAGATGAGATAAGATCAATTGGAAGATTTTCACACATGGTAAAAAGAGGAAGCTTCCTTTTTCCTTTTGAAAAAGTCATTCTTACCCCTTAAGGCAACCTTGAATTTCCAAATGCCATGTACTCATGCCTAACATTTCAGAGATATTGGCCTATAAATAGAGCATCATTTCAAGTTCAAATCACACCAAAGCAATGCAAAGTTATGCTTTCTCTCTTCTTCCTTCAAAATCAAGAAACATAGTTCAAAATGGAGAGATCATGCAATTTTGAAAAATTGTGAATGAACATAAGATCTTTGGTGTCTAATATGTTTTAATGTCAACATATAACTAGTTTGCAACTTAAAATCAAACTGAAAGCAAGTAAAAATCAGAATTGCATTTTCCATTTTTCAAACTTGCAAAACTGCCTAAGCATTCGAATTCTTGGTTTGACTTGAGCCAGCTATGTTTTGATCATCCAAACATCATCAGTATACCTCATAGGAATGATCCAAATCATTAACATCAAACTGTAACTCCATTAACCACGATTTCAAGTTTCATGTTAAGCTAACTGCAGGTCGACTTGGTTAGAAGGATTGGAGCAAGCTCAAAGCAAGCAGACCATCCCTATAGCTTCTACATAGGCCGATGATGCTGTAGCAATCGAAAAACAAGTTCTGGAAACGAGCAATCATCATCTTCGATCTCAACTTGAACAGGTATGAACTCAAACTTGGATATCATGATTCTTTGCACTTAAGTAAAAAAAACTCTTGGCCAATCTTTTTCTGCACTTATCACGATCATAAGCCCTCAAAAAAATCAAAGAATCATCAATCATACATCATTTAATTTAGAAAATACAGTTCTAGGGTTCTTCGTGGTTCCCAGAAATTCAAACATGCTAGACTAAAAATAAATGCAATTAACAACCACCTTCGTGTTCCTTGTTCAAAATCGAGCAACTTTCATGTTTATTTCATTTAAATTCATTGAGAAACGAAGATTATAGCTTGGATTGTTGAATCTGAAAATCAAAAACGAAGAACAAACCTGAGCGCGTGTTCTTGAATTTTAAAAATTCAAAATTTCCAATGTTTCATCAACACGTGTTTTGATTCATAAACACAAACGCGCGTTTGTCCCAGTGGTTGCTAGCTTGCCCGTAGTCCTTTGTGTAACACCCCCTTCTACTTACCCGCGTTTTATAATAATAATCAGAGTATTTAATCATAACCAAGAAGGCGTCACAATTTAAACCATAAAAATTTTCCAAACATGTGTCATGCTTTCACTGAAGAAGACTTCTAAATAAATAATGCAACAGTTATGTTTAACAGCGGAAAATGTAACATAACCAAAAATTCTGAATACAACATTCACAGTATTCCCAGAATAATAATTTCATACCCCAAACTTTTCCCTCCATCTTCTCAAGATATTTCATACATCCCTACTCAAGGATTCCTCAAGAATTGACCAGACAAACTCTCTCCTAGACAATCAACCCAAACTAGGGTTTGGTATCTCTCAAGTCAAGATGGATTTCCAACCTCTCCAATGGTCTTCATTCCTCCTCATATGCTTCAAAGATTCTCCATGTCAAGTTTCAAGTTTCACAAGTCAAGTTTCCTCAGGCAATTGCTCAGATGGTTGAAAATCGGGTGTATTGGACAAAAAGTCAACTGTGGTCAACATACAGTCAAAACTTCTGATTTTTGGTCAACATCCTCATTTTGAAGTTACATTCATCATTTGATCAAGGGTTGATCATGATTCATCAAGAAAACTCAAGATTTGCTCAAAAGTCAAACTTTCTAAATTAGGGTTTCTAGATGAAAAGTCAATCGAACTTTGACCGATCATAACTTCTTCATACTTTCTCAGAAATTTTTCCACCACCTCTTGTTTTGAAGGAAATTAAATTCTCTATAACTTCATGTCTCACAAGAATGTCCAAAAAATGCTTCATTTGAGAGGTATAGCTCAAAACATTACAGGTCATTTTCAAAGTCAACAAAAAGTCAACTTTTTGTTTTGAAGATATATTGAGCATGGTAACTCCAATTGAGATGAGACCAAAGACATTGTTTAGAGGACTCTTAGAGGTTTCCAAAAAGTCCAAGAACACTCAAATATATGGAAAATTGAGCAAGATACACCATTCAGAAGTTGGGCAATTTTGGACAATTGCACAAAAGGATATTTTGGTCAAAATGCAAAATTTTCCAAATGGGCCTATAATCTTTTGATCCAAACTTGTTCATGATGTTATTCTTGACCCATAAATGCTTGGCATTGGTAATTTTCTATTTTCATGATTTATATTTGAATTTTACAACATTTAATTCAAAAATAAATTATGTAAAATATGAAAATTAAGTTTCTTTTTCAAATAAGTTGGATTTATATCTTTCTTAATGACCAAGAAAGCCCAAGATGCTTGCCTAATTCGTGATTCATGCACATGGAAAGAAAAAATCAAGTTTTAAAGGAAATTTGATTTTATTTATTGGAAAATATTTGCACATTCAATTTCCAATCTTTTTTCCTTGGTTTTTCTCTTCCAAAACCCTCTATAAATATCACACAGCATGTACAAACCCTGGAGAGACGAAACCCTAACCTAAAAACAAACCCAAACTCTTGCAAAAATTTTCAAGATTCTTGGAAATTCGAATTTCAAATTCCAGCCTTTCCCAACCTCTTCCAGCCATTCCATCGTGCTCAGGAGGTTTCTGATTCAATCAACCTTGCTCAAGCCAATCCCCTGAATCGGCCCTACATCAATTCCGATTTGGTATCTTTCATGAAATCGAATTTATAAATACATGCATTGCTAACAATTTTTGTGTGTTTATTTGAACTCAGGATGCATACCTGATCATGTTTGAACCATTACATGTGAGCTTGAACGTGGGAAAACTGGTTTGCCATTGTTAGGGTTTTTAGGGCTGTGAGTTTCGAAACGAGGTTACAGGCCGCTTGTGACTCGAGGATAGCACCATCGTGTTTCGCAAGGATCGAATTAATCGATCTGGGCTTTTATTTCGTTTCGATTGATGCATTTTGCAGGGTTTTCAGGTGGATAGGCTGTCGGAGACGATGACCGGAGCCCTAGCTCCGGCGTGGACTCCGGTGTGGAATGTTTGACTCAGGCGTGGCATAATGGTGCTTTATTGGCTCACGTTGCTCAACCCGGGGTCCACATACGACTTGGTTTGATTCAATTTCCATGACACGCTGCTTACAAACGGTTGTTTGTTTTCCATGACACCAAGTGCAATGTGGTGTAGTGGTAGAGGCAAGCAATCTCAAGTTTTCACCTCGTGGTCCTCTGCTCGATCCACATCGAGTCCAGCTTTTGCTTCTTTTCCAAAACTCACCTTTTTCCATATTATTTTCTATTTTCTAATTTATTTAATATTTTGCATTGTTTTAATTATTTTCATAATTTTATTTTTGCATTAAAAAAATTACCAAAAACATTTTTTCTTTTTGCATTCATATCCTAAAAATCTTTATTTAATTTAATAAATTTAAAAAAACATATTTTGCATGCATACTTATTTTTATTTATATTTTTGCATTTAATTCACTTTTAATTGCATTTTAATTATTAAATCTTTTCCAAAAAAATCCCAAAAAATTATTTAAACTTATTTATCTTATTTCCAGCATACATTAATTTTCTCATATTAAAATTTGCATTTTTCTAACATTTTTTCTCTTGTTCGATTCATATTGCATTTTCCGATTTCTTTCTTTTGTACAGGTTGATCCGATTCAGACGATTTTCTCTTTATTATTATTTTATTTTTCCAATAATGTAACTGTTTATGGGATGTAATAGTTTAATTTAGGATTTTATTTTCCGCATTTTAAATTATGTATCTGCCCCAAAGCCTTGTAATAGCGTAGGACCTTTATCTTTCCGCATTTTACATTTCCACATTTTAATTTCCGCACCCTATAAATTGCTAGTAATTAGGCGTGTATGGTAAGACTAAAATTGAACATAGCCCACTAATTTTCAAGATAACATATTCTGAATTCAACACACTTCTTTCACACACGCACTCTTAGGTAATTCTCTCGATGCCTTTCGATTCAAAATGGTCATGTCCTAACGTAGAGGTATTCTAGCACCGTTTTCAAAACAAATCATCATAGTCCCTTCGATACAAAGATCATAAGACCCACGATGTCGCCTCCAAATACATGATCTTGACCTCGATTGTCGCCACGAAAATGATGATAGTCCCTTCGAATGTGCTAGGATACTTCCTACAAGTTGCCTTCTATGACCATCCGATGTCCCTTCGAATGTCCCGCTTACATCCAACGAATGGAGCTACCTACTAACTAATGGTATGGCTAGCGCTATTCTAAAGGAACGTAGAAGTACGAAAAACGACCAATTCTGAGTGGGTAAATAAGTCTTTTAGTTGCTTGCTCTAAACCAAATGCTTTTCACACCACACACTTTTTTTCAAAATTCAAATTCTTTTCAAAACAAAAACATTTCCGAACACTTTGTATACACTCCCACATGAGTCATTACAAAGTCAAAGCGAAATGCCTTTTTTCAAAACATCTTTGCCAAACACACAGAAAGCAATTTTAAAAAGTGATCTAGAGCAACTAAGAGCCCGTAGATAACTACGGATGGAAAGGGGTGCTAATACCTTCCTTTTCATAACCATTCTCCGAACTCGTAATCTAACGAAGGTCTTTTTCTCTACTTTTACCTTCCATTAATTGGATAAAATAAAATTCGGTGGCGACTCTTGCTATCCGCACATTTGGATACAAAATCCTACAAAGTCGGGCCACCGACACAGAATCGGCGATCATGGGGAACACCCTTAAAAGAGAGAATTGCCTTAGGATTTCTAGATAACTTTATTGCTTTTTGTTTGACTTGTATGCTTTATCTTTAAGGGTTGCTTGGGTATTATATTGTTGGGGATCCTACACCCGGATCCGGTTTCCTTTAGGTAAGTGGCATTAGATCATCGCGACCGCTAGACGATAACTACGCGGTCAACATGATGGCTACGCTAGCGTGACACTTTGGTTGTCCCGATACTCTTCATTCCCAAGTTGAAGATAGTATTTGGCTTCGCGGTGTCATCAAGCGCTAACTAAACTTTTAGAACCTTAATTGACCCATCTTGGCCATTAGAAGGTAGTGAGATGGCCGGCTTTGGTGTAGACCAAGGTTGGTTGATACCGATGCTACGCTCATTGAGATTAGACTTTGGGACATTTTCGATCGACCACTTGGCCGTCGATTGAAATAAGCGCCACGAGAAAGATCTGTGATATGAGATTCCTAGAACCCTTACATTATTATAGGACAGATAAACCAACTCAAACTTTTGGTGGGTAATCACCTATACCTCATGCAAGCCTTAAACCTAGGCTCATTGTGTGAATTGTTTGTGTGCTAAACATGACATCATTCGCATTGCATATCATTTCTAACTATTTCAAGGACCTAGGGATTTATCTTTGCCTGCTTTGTAGGGATTATGGCTTCTAGAAAGACTATCCGAATCAACTTCATGGGTATCCTTCTCACTCAAAGAATTGGTTTCGAGATTCCCACCATGCTCAGTTCATCAAAAGACATGGTTATCTACTTGATTTGGTTATCTCCGTTTTGAAGAAGATATGATGCATGTCCTATTCCGCTTCTTTGATCCAAACACCATTGCTTTACATTTCCAGATTATCGCTTGGTTCCTACCTTAGAAGAGTTCTCTAAGCTACTTGGGATACCTATTCTCGACCAAATGCCATTCACCGGTTTGGAAAAGGTTCCTAAGTTCGAAGGCATCGCATCCGCCTTACATCTTAAGCGTTCAGATATTGAAGCCAATTGGGAAACTAGAAGTGGAGTTAAGGGTTTACTTTCCAAGTTCCTAATTAAGAAAGCCCGAGAATTCCTCAAAGTTATGAGTTTCCATGCATTTGAAGACATTGTGGCCTTGCTAATTTATGGTTTGGTTCTATTTCCTAACTCGGATCAATTCAGAGATGTCAACGCCATCAAGCTGTTTCTTACCCGCAATCCAGTGCCTACTTTACTTGGAGACATTCTACATTCTCTCCACACTCGTACTACTAAGAGACAAGGAACTCTCATGTGTTGTATACCGTTACTTTCAAGGTGGTTTATTTCGCACCTTCCTCCATCAATCTTGAAGAACGAACAAAGGTTGAGATGGTCTCAAAGATTGATGTCACTCTCTCATTCAGATATCCGTTGGAATCTTTTCTCTCAAAAGGATTTCACATTCATTGAGCGTTGTGGAGAATTCCCTAATGTACCACTACTCGGTATAAGGGGAGGTATTACTTACAACCCTTCTCTAGCTCTACGTCAGTTTGGTTTTGCTCGAAGAGATGGTCCTCATGATATGCTTCTCCAAGATATTGTGTTCGACTACAATCACGATCTCCAGAATTACCGACGAAGGTTTATACATGCTTGGGGTATGGTAAAGAAGACTGATACCAAGACTTTGGGGCACCCGAACTCCATTCCTTGGGAACCTTACCTCAAATGGGTGCGAGCTCGAGCTCAAAACCTCATGATGCCATTCACTGCTTTACCAAGAATTATGGAACCTGTTGCTATAGGTGACGTACCCTATGTTGTTCTCCATCCTGACATGCCTACTGATTTTGAAGACTTGAAGAGATCCTGGATTCAACTGAAAGAAGAAAGGGATACCTTTGAAACTCAGTGTTATGTAAGTGAGAAGAAAGTGCTAGAGTTGACCAAGCTACTTCACGAGGAGCGAAACATCAACGCTTACATCGGCACCAAGAGGAAGCGCCCATGGGAGACTTAGAGCTTTAGGATGTTTTTGTTTTCTTTTATTATTTTGAACTATCTCTTGTACTTAAAAAGAAAAAGAATAATGAAAAGAGTACTAATAAATGTTTGTTCATTGCTTGTTTAACAAATTTAAATCTCTAAGGTCCTTGAAAACATTGCATTGCATTCGCATAAACATTGCATAGCATAGCATAACATTGCATCACAGGTACATTGGAGATTGGTTTTCTCATTTGCTCGCTATTTATTTTAGTAAATGGCTCTTGAACAGATCCAAAGATCTCCGTGCTCGTAATGCCTGGCCAGCAGATGTTCACCAACTTGGTCCAAGGCCAGGAAGATTTGAAGAAGCTCATCAACAAGAAGAAGAAGGTTGTTGGTCTCCTCAACATGGGTAGAAGTTTCAAAGGGGGTCCAAAAGTGGTCAGTCGGATCGAGCTCTCTGAAGGAAGTGTCCATACCGAGGGGAGTACCAAGGGTGATGAAGGTGACCAGCGTGAGCCAAAGAAAGGAGGAGAGGACCACTCTGATTATAGCCAGCACTCTGATGAAGATGACAAGTACAAACAACTTGAAGACCGTCTGAATGCTGTGGAAAACTTGAAAATGTCCGGGCTGAACTTTGATGATCTGAGTCTTGTTCCTGGTGTTGTGATTCCTCCCAAATTCAAGGTTCCTACTTTTGCAAAATATGATGGCATGTCTTGCCCTAAGCTGCATTTGAAGTCCTATGTCCAGAAGATCAATCCCCACACTGATGACAGAAAGTTGTGGATGCACTATTTTCAAGAGAGTTTGTCCGAACCCATTGGAGTGGTATTATCACTAGAGAATGACAGATCCGTACTTCGAATGACTTAGCGATTCTTCTCTAGACAGATGAGTACAATGTGAATTGACACCCACCGCATGCAACTACAAAGCATGTCTATGGATCGACGAAGTTCAAGGAGTAAGCTCGTAAGGAGAGATCTAGCAGCGAGTTCAACCACCCTTGTCCAATAGGGAGTTGGTTGATATGTTCATGGGAACACCGACAGTGCTTCTTCAATCATCCGATTGGAAATTCTTCATCCGGATTCACCGAGCTGATATTGACAGGCGAGCGCATTGAAGCTGGTATCAAGAGTGGGAAGATCCATGTAGAGTCATCTTCAAATGCTACAAAGAGATCTTTTGGTGGTAAGAAAGAAGCCAATGTTGTGTATGGTCAGAAAAGCCAAGCCAAGACCGACCGCGCTCAATCTGTGGGGGCAGTTGTGATCTCTAATCCTACATCAAGACAACCTGAGACAACGCGTAGCTTAACGCCCAAGAACGCATTAAGATCAACATGCCTTTGTCGCAAGCCTTGCAACACATGTTGAACGCAGAGCTGATAACCTTGAGGGATCCTCCTCAGAATGTCAACACTTCCTCTCCGAAATACAATCCTAATGCTAAGTGTGCTTACCATTCCAACACTGCAGTACCGATAATCGACAATTGTTGGGCTCAAGAACAAGATTCAAGATATGATGAAGCTAAGATTGAGTTTGACCTCCTGAGACCGAATGTGATCAACGCTCCTATGCCTAACCATGACAAGAGTTCCAATGCTGTTGGGACGATACTTATGTTTTCAACATAGATGACTTGACCATTCCTCTGATGACTGTTAAGAAGAATTTGTTGCAAGCCGGTGTCAATCCAGATGCCCGAGAATTATCGTTGGTGCCCATCCGCACCGATGGTTGTGCTTGGTTGAGAAGACGTGTTCAAAGGCATGATGGATAACCGTGAGATACTATTTTCGAAACCACCGTGCGTAAGTTGTGTGAAGAAATGTCTAAGTTGAAGATCGACAATGCGAACTAAACTGCACTATCTCAGATGGGACACCTTGGGGCAGCCAAGTGGAAAGTATGATTACATGGTGAAATACACTGTTCCTGAGAGTTACAAGATTCCTATTGAAGATGTTAAGGCGACCGGATGGGGTGACGATTTCCCAGAAGACTATGCTGATGTTAACACAATAAGGATTTCCTCTGCTGATTCTGTGCCTAGAATGGCACCTCTCATTATCACGTCTCCAAGACCAGTTCCATATTCCTCTGACAAAGCTATCCCTTGGAACTATGGAGTTGATGTTTACTATCATGGCGTCAAGCAAGACCCTCTGACTACTAAAGATTTGACCGTTGAAGCTACCATTCCTGACATCGACAACATCACCGGATCCAGTAAGGTGACCAGAACCGGAAGGGTATTCTCTCCAGAGATCTCTCCTCCAAAAGATACTGCGACTCTAGCTCGCATTCCTTCTACTCCACCAATATCCCCAGCTAGAGGGAAAGAACCAGTGGCTCATCCTGCTCAGCCAGAAGTACCAAAGGAAGTTACTGAAGACACCTCCAAACAAGAAATGGAGGAAATTCTGAAGATCATCAACAAGAGTGATTACAATGTTGTGGAATAGCTAGATGATCCGTCAAGATTTCCATGCTCGCTTTGCTTTTGTGCTCGAGGCTCATGCTAATGCCTTGGTGAAGTTTCAAGAATGCTCACGTGCCACAAGACACTACCACCGATCAGTTTGAAGTTTGTATTTAGCCTCGGTCCAACAACGCCTAGGCTTCTCTCGATGTCGATTTAACTCCGCCGAAAGAACACAACAAAGCCTTGCACATCTCTCGAATGCAAGGGCACTACATCGTCTCATGTTTGGTGGATACCGGCTCGCTCAATATCCCACCAAGACCGCTTTTGATCGGCTTGATGTCGGGTTGGTTCCGAGACCCAACATTATTGGGAGCTTTTGATGGTTCTAAGCGGACGGTGCTTGGAGAGCTCACTGCTCATAAAGTCGGTTCCCGACTTTGAATCTACTTTCTCCGTCATGGATATCCGTCCAAATTATTCTTGCCTACTTGGACTTGGATACATGGGGCGGTCACACTCTACCTTGCATCGAAACCAAGTACCCGTGAAAGGAAGGTTGTCACAGATGTGGTGAAGAAGAGTATATGGTCACCATTCCTCATTCCGCTATCTCGAGATGGAGGGTGAATTCTTCGAGACTCCTTGTCAAGCTTTTGAAACAATACCCAGTCATGCCCCTGACTCTCCCGCACCCCGGTTACACAAGCTCCGCCTAGGATGGCCTCTGAAAGACGCCGCCTGCCGAACAAAAGGTAGACTGCTTGGGGTCAGCCCCGATCTTCCCTTCAAACCGACAAGACCGGTTTAGGCTTCACCATCAAGGGTCAAGATGATACGCCGCGAACGCGCCGCCAACTTCCTTCCGTGACGCCCAGAGTGGAATCCATGCTATAGAAGACGACGACAACGGCTTCAACATCGCAAGTGGATCTTCCCAACCTGATCATGGGCTCAAGAATTGGAAGATCAAGACGCTATACCAATCTCCTTTAGTCGAGTAATTGCTCTTGTTTTGTTTTGCTTTTCGATTTCTTTATGTTTTGAACAATAAACTTTGAAAGCCTAGTGCCTTGCCCGCGGCATCATGGCTCGCTTATAGGGTTATTATCTGTTGTTTGCGTATTTTCATTCAATAAATTCGTTGGGCTTTTGCATTCAATTGTTTGTTTTCTTTCTTTTACTTTATCACCCCTTCAAAAAGCTATGTGTTCTTACACACACCCACGTGATACACTGCAGAATCACTCCGAATCTCGTTAATAACAGCTATGCTAGTGCTAAATATGACTTCGATAATCCGATCTACCAAGCCGAAGACGAAAGTGAGGAAGATTGTGAAGTGCCAGGAGAACTTGCCGATCAACAAGAAGAAGAGCGAGTTATACCCACATGAAGAGCAAGTTGAGGTTGTGAATTTGGGTACTGACGAAGATAGAAAAGAGATCAAGATAGGAGCGGGTCTTGAGAACAGTGTTAAAGAAAGATTGGTTCAGATGCTACAAGACTATGTTGAGGTTTTTGCTTGGTCATACGAAGACATGTCAGGGTTGACATTGATATTGTGGTACACCGATTCGACAAAAAAGGTTTTCTCCCAAGAAATGTAAGGTCTCGTCGATGCCCCGAGATGTCGAGAAAATCAAAGCAAGTTATGAAACAGCGCGGTTTCTTAGTCACCTTATCCCTCAAAGGTTGCAAATGTGGTACCCGTGCCTAAGAAGGATGGTAAGGTACGATGTGTGTGGATTACGTAGATCGAACAAAGCAAGTCCGAAAGACGATTTCCCACTTCCTCATATTGATGTTCGTTGACAATACCGCCAAAGATAAGGTCTCTCCTTCATGGATGGTTTCTCCGGTTATAATCGATCAAAATGGCCCCAAGACATGGAGAAGACTACTTTTGTTACACAAAGGGGCACTTTCTCGCTACAAGGTTATGCCGCTCGGATCGAAGAATGCAGCGCCACTTATCAACAGGCTATGGTGACATTGTTTCATGACATGATTCATCACGAGATAGAGGTCTACGCCGACGACATGATAGCTCGATCACGATCAAGAAGAACATCTTGATCATTTGCGTAAACTATTTGATGATTGAAGAAGTACAGATCGAGACTTAATCCCAACAAGTGCATTTGGAGTCGATCCGAAAACTCCTAGGGTTTGTAGTCGTGGAAGAGGTATTGAGGTTGATCCGCCAAGGTTAAAGCTATTCAAGAGATGCCAGCGCCCCGCACTGAGAAGGAAGTCAGAGGTTTCTTGGGCCGATTAAATTACATTGCCAGATTCATTGCACACCTAACTGCTACTTGTGAGCCAATCTTCAAGTTATTAAAGAAAGATCAAGTAGTGGAATGGAACGACGATTGCCGATCGCTTTTGACAAAATCAAGGAGTACCTACGTAATCCTCCCATCTCGATGCCGCCAAGGAAGACCTCTTATCATGTACTTAATAAAGGTTAGAGAACTCAATGGGGTGTGTTGGGGCAACATGACGAGTCTCGGTCGAAAAGAGCATGCAATATACTACCTTAGCAAAAGTTTACCGACTGTGAAACAAGATACTCACAATGAGAAAACTTGCAACGCTTTGGCTTGGGCTGCTCACGACTAAGACAAAGATATGTTGACTCACACTACCTTGTTGATTTCAAGATGGATCCGATAAAATACATCTTGAGAAACCAGCTTCTCCGAAGAATAGCAAGATGGCAAATGATCTTGACCGAATATGACATCCAAAGACACTTCTCGAAAGCGATCAAAGGAAGTGTGGTAGCCGATCATTTGGCTCATCAAGCCGTGATGACTATCGCCATGCGTCGAATTTCAGATGAAGATGTTTTACTAGTTACAGATTGTGAAGAACTGTGCCTGCATTTAAGGACCCGAACAAGGATCCCGATGGACTATGGTCTTTGATGGAGCCTCAAACGCACTTGGCAATGGCATGGCGCCATCATTACATCCCCACAAAGGACATACGCCTTTCACCGCCAGATTATGTTTCAGCTGCACTAACAACATGGCCGAGTATGAAGCGCGGCATCATGGGTCTTAAAGTCGCTATTGACTTAAGAATCAAGTTCTTACAAGTGTATGGAGACTCACTTTAGTGATCACCGATTATAGTGGGATACAAACATCCGAATCTCATTCAGACGAGAGCATGTTCGAGTTTGATTCCCTACTCAAGAGATTACTTTTGATCATATTCCACGAGAGGAGAATCAATAAGGGACGCATTGGCTACTATGTCGCCTATGTTCAAGGTTAGATGGGACAACGAGGCTCCCCGGATCATCATTGAGAAGTTTGACAAACCAACAGATTGTTATGAGCTTGACGAAGAGAAACCTTGGTACTACGACGTGAAGAGGTATCTTGAGACTCGTGAATATCCCGTAGGGCATCCACAATGATAAGAAGTTCATGAAAGATTTGCTTCCAAATTCTTTCTCAAGAACGACATCTTATACAAGCGCAACCACGACTTGTGCTTATCTACTGTAGACCGAAAACAAAGAATGCGCATCATGGAAGAATTACACGAAGGCTAATTTGGTACCCACTCCAGTGGACACACCATGGCTAAGAAGATTTTGAGAACGGGTTACTATTGGTCCACCATGGAAGTCGATTGTCACCGCTTATGCTCGATCTTGTCACAAGTGCCGATTTATGCCGACAAAGTGCACGCACTCCGCATCTCTCGAATGTTTTAACTTCTCCTTGGCCTTTGCAATGTGGGGCATTGACATGATTGGAGAAATCAAGCCCACGGCCCAATGGACATCGCTTCATCCTCGTGGCAATTGATTATTTCACCAAGTGGGAAGCAGTAGCCAGACGCATCTCGTTACCAAGAATGTTGTGGCTCGATTCATCAAACATAATCTTATTTGCCTGTATGGCACTCCCGAAAGGATTATCACATATAACGGCTCTAATCTCAACAATAAGATGATCACCGAACTCGCACGCAGTCAAGATCAAGCATATCGGCCATGAATCAAGCCGCCAACAAGAACATTAAGAAGATTATACAGGACTTACAAAGATTGGCATGAGATGTTACCATTTGCTCTTCATGGTTATCGTGACCAACACAAGGGCAACCCCTCTCTTATATACGGTATGGAAGCCGCCTTACCCATCAAGTTCGATACCCTCAACCGTAGTCCTCCAGACACGAGTTAGGCGAAGACGATTGATCTGCATCGCCTTGACCGATTAACTTGATCGATGAGAACGACTCGCATCCATCCGCCATGGACAGATTTATCAGAAACGAATGATCAGAGCATTTAACAAGAAGGTCAAGCACCGAGTCTATCAAGTTGGCGATCTAGTAGTCAAGCGCATCATTCTTCCACAAGGTGATCCCAGGGGCAAATGGACTCCCACCTATGAGGGACCGTTTGTAGTCAAGACAGTATTCTCCGGCGGAGCTATGATACTTAGCACCATGGATGGTGAAGACTTCCCACACCCTGTGAACGCAGACATAGTCAAAAAATACTATGCATAAAAAAGACCCGCTAGGTCGACTGGCCTAGGCAAAAATAAGGGCATCCTGGCGAACCAAAAGGGTTCGGGCAAAAGTTAAGGATATATACAAAAGATGTACACCCGGTAAGTCGAAAACCTGAAAAGGCGGCTTGGGCAAAAAAGGGTATCCCGGTAGACTGAAAACCCGAAAGGGCGGTCTAGGCAAAAGTTAGGGATTTAAGCGTACGACTATGTCTCTTCCAGATCACCCGCTCCTACTATCAAGATTCAAGATTCAAATGGCGAAGATCTCTATTCACTTTCTAACGATGCAAGGGATGAGATAGTCGAAATATATGAGTACTAGCATAGTTGGAACTTAACGAGATTGTTTCCGCATAGCTTTTTACCTTTCTTGTACAAACTACTTGGCCATACGCCACATTTCAAATAAATACAAGTTCTTTCTCTTTACAATTTTCACTGTTGTTGTTTGCAATAAGTCCAACGTGTGCTTTGAATGATTATATGCATTTGACAATAAGAATCTCTTTGCAAACATACGAAAAGCGAACATGCAAAAGTACTTACTACAGGTTCCAGGAATTGGGGATGACGACGAAAGTCACCAAATAGTTCCCCACAGAGCACAAAGGTGTCACTCACAACACACCTACCCCAGCGGAATATACGTTAAGTCCCCGAGCAGTAATTCCACTCAACCGAGCAATGTTACATCAGTCTCCAAGAAGTAACACTTCATCCCCAGCGGATATTTCTCAATCTCCCCCTTCTCCCCGGCAGCAGTATCCAGACTCGAAACTTGGTCAGATAGTGCATCGGAGGAAACATACACCTTCTATTCCCCAGCCAGAGATTACAACGGGCCCCAGACTCTTCTAGCCCGGTCTCTCAACAACCATCAAATGCTCTCCAGCGGGATCTACACCCAGAATCCCCAATAGAGCGCCTCCTAAATTTCCTCAGCAGGATCTACATACAAGGTCCCCAACGGATCGCCTCCCAGATTCTCCTCAGCAGGGTCTATATATGATATCTCCAACAACGAGTTTCTCAGTCTCTACCTTCCTCAAACAGTATCTAGGCCCAAGACTTGGTCAGATAGTGCATCGGAGGAATCTAGGGTATCTTTCTTCTCCTTCAAAAGCAGAGACTTCCACCTACTCAATTCCCCTGCAGAGTCGAATCCTCAAATGTAACATCCACATCTTCTTCAAGATGGATATGTTTTGAAATATCACAACATTTATCATTCATACATTTCTCCTAAAGTCATAATTCATGCATATGTCATTCATTTACACTATCATGCATCATACTCTGCATAAAACTAACGAATATTCTATCAAAGTTTCTCTTGTTTTCTCCAAAGCAGGTGAAAGTCATTTCTGACGCAAACAGGTCCAGGATTAAGCCCCGAATCGACGGGAAAACTATCTGAAAGACCGCCCTTGGTTGTCCTCTGACGATTGGTCCAGGATTAAGCCCCGAACCGACGGGAAAGCTATCTGAAAGACCGCCTTTGGTTGTCCTCCGACGACTGGTCCAGGATTAAGCCCCGAACCGACGGGAAAACTATCCGAAAGACCACCTCTAGTTATCCTCCGATAACTGGCAATGGATCAACACCCGGTGCACAACAGGGAAGCTATCCACATTCTGGCCAACTACAATCTCCTCGAGTAATCAACACGAAGATTTATTCTGATTCCTTATTATCAACAACAACTACAGAGTCTAGCGTACGACTCAGTTGCCTTGGATGGCATCATAAGCCCATCTCCGACTACTTGTCAACATCTCTTCACTTTCAGAATGCTGCATATATGGTTAAAAATCAATACAAACCAATAACCTCATTCAAAGTGAACACGAAGTCTAACGTACGACTCCTCTCGGATGGCATCTTAAGCCCATCTCCATACTCTTTCCAGAAACATCTACAGAGCCTAGCGTACGGCTCACTTTCCAGGACTCCCCCTATCAATAATCCCGAGCCTGACATACGGCTCGCTCCCCAGCATCGACCTTTCCAGATGGCATCTTAAGCCCATCTCCGTCAGCTCTCCTATTTAACGACTCCCAGTCTAGCGTACGACCTGCTCCCTAAGTCTCCAACTTTTCCAAATGGCATCCGAAGCCCATTCCCGATCATCACCAATAGCGAGTGCAAATTTCAGTATTGAGTGTTCAATCATCTTCTACCTCCGTGTCACGAAAGACAAGCGTGTCAATCTAACCCTCCAGTACAAGAAGATTGAACAGGGGCAGCTGTCATACCCCAAAATTTGCCCTCCATCTTCTCAAGATATTTCATACATCCCTACTCAAGGATTCCTCAAGAGTTGACCAGACAAACTATCTCCTAGACAATCAACCCAAACTAGGGTTTGGTATCTCTCAAGTCAAGATGGATTTCCAACCTCTCCAATGGTCTTCATGCCTCCTCATTTGCTTCAAAGATTCTCCATGTCAAGTTTCAAGTTTCACAAGTCAAGTTTCCTCGTGCAATTGCTCGATGGTTGAAAATCGTGTATTGGACAAAAGTCAATTGTGGTCAACATACAACAAACTTTCGATTTTTGGTCAACATCCTCATTTTGAAGTTACATTCATCATTTGATCAAGGGTTGATCATGATTCATCAAGAAAACTCAAAATTTGCTCAAAAGTCAAACTTTCTAAATTAGGGTTTCTAGATGAAAAGTCAACTGAACTTTGACTGATCATAACTTCTTCATACTTTCTCTAAATTTTTCCCCAACTCTTGTTTTGAAGGAAATTAATTTCTACAACTTCATGTCTCACAAGAATGTCCAAAAAATGCTTCATTTGAGAGGTATAGCTCAAAACATTACAGGTCATTTTCAAAGTCAACAAAAAGTCAACTTTTTGTTTTGAAGATATATTAAGCATGGTAACTCCAATTGAGATGAGACCAAAGACATTGTTTAGAGGACTCTTAGAGCTTTCCAAAAAGTCCAAGAACACTCAAATATGTGGAAAATTGAGCAAGATACACCATTCAGAAGTTGGGCAATTTTGGACAATTGCACAAAAGGACATTTTGGTCAAAATGCAAAATTTTCCAAATGGGCCTATAATCTTTTGATCCAAACTTGTTCATGATGTTATTCTTGACCCATAAATGCTTGGCATTGGTAATTTTCTATTTTCATGATTTATATTTGAATTTTACAACATTTAATTCAAAAATAAATTATGTAAAATATGAAAATTAAGTTTCTTTTTCAAATAAGTTGGATTTATATCTTTCTTAATGACCAAGAAAGCCCAAGATGCTTGCCTAATTCGTGATTCATGCATGGAAAGAAAAATCAAGTTTTAAAGGAAATTTGATTTTATTTATTGGAAAATATTTGCATTCAATTTATATTTTTCCTTGGTTTTCTCTTCCAAACCCTCTATAAATATCACACAAAGACAAAACCTCGAGAGACGAACCCTAACCTAAAACAAACCCAAACTCTTGCAAAAATTTCAAGATTCTTGAAATTCAATTTCAAATTCCACTTTCCAACCTCTTCCACCCATTCCATCGTGCTCGTGGAGGTTTCTGTGAATCAACCCTTGCTCGAAGCCAACCGCCCTAATCGGCCCTACATCAATCGATTTGGTATCTTCATGAAATCGAATTTATAAATACATGCATTGCTAACAATTTTTGTGTGTTTATTTGAACTCAGGATGCATACCTGATCATGTTTGAACCATTACATGTGAGCTTGAACGTGGGAAAACTGGTTTGCCATTGTTAGGTTTTTAGGGTCGTGAGTTTCAAACGTAGGTTACAGGCCGCTTCAGACTCGAGGATAGCACCATCGTGCTCGCAAGGATCGAATTAATCGATCTGGGCTTTTATTTCGTTTCGATTGATGCATTTTGTGTGGTTTTCTGTGGATAGTTTGAGACGATGACCGAGCTCTAGCTCCGCGTGACCTGTGGAATGTTTGACTCAGTGGCATAATGGTGCGCTTCGATTGCTCACGCTGCTCAACCGGGGTCCACATACCGACTTGGTTTGATTCAATTTCCATGACACGCTGCTCGCTTAAACGGTTGTTTGTTTTTCCATGACACCAAGTGCAATGTGGTGTAGTGGTAGAGGCAAGCAATCTCAAGTTTTCACCTGTGGTCCTCTGCTCGATCCACACCGAGTCCGCTTTTGCTTTTTTCCAAAACTCACCTTTTTTCCATATTATTTTCTATTTTCTAATTTATTTAATATTTTTGCATTGTTTTAATTATTTTCATAATTTTATTTTTGCATTAAAAAAATTACCAAAAACATTTTTTCTTTTTGCATTCATATCCTAAAAATCTTTATTTAATTTAATAAATTTAAAAAAACATATTTTGCATGCATACTTATTTTTATTTATATTTTTGCATTTAATTCACTTTTAATTGCATTTTAATTATTAAATCTTTTCCAAAAAAATCCCAAAAAATTATTTAAACTTATTTATCTTATTTCCAGCATACATTAATTTTCTCATATTAAAATTTGCATTTTTCTAACATTTTTTCTCTTGTTCGATTCATATTGCATTTTCCGATTTCTTTCTTTGTACAAAGTTGATCCGATTCGACGATTTTCTTTATTATTATTTTATTTTTCCAATAATGTAACTGTTTATGGGATGTAATAGTTTAATTTAGGATTTTATTTTCCGCATTTTAAATTATGTATCTGCCCCAAAGCCTTGTAATAGCGTAGGACCTTTATCTTTCCGCATTTTACATTTCCACATTTTAATTTCCGCACCCTATAAATTGCTAGTAATTAGGCGTGTATGGTAAGACTAAAATTGAACATAGCCCACTAATTTTCAAGATAACATATTCTAATTCAACACACTTTTCACACACGCACCCTTTAGGGTAATTCTCTCGATGCCTTCGATTCAAAATGGTCATGTCCTCGAACGTAGAGGTATTCTAGCACCGCTGTTTCAAAACAAATCATCATAGTCCCTTCGATACAAAGATCATAAGACCCACGATGTCGCCTCCAAATACATGATCTTGACCTCGATTGTCGCCACGAAAATGATGATAGTCCTTCGAATGTGCTAGGATACTTCCTACAAGTTGCCTTCTATGACCATCCGATGTCCCTTCGAATGTCCCGCTTACATCCAACGAATGGAGCTACCTACTAACTAATGGTATGGCTAGCGCTATTCTAAAGGAACGTAGAAGCACGAAAACCACCAATTCTCGAGTGGGTAAATAAGTCTTTAGTTGCTTGCTCTAAACCAAATGCTTTTCACACCACACACTTTTTTCAAAGTTCAAATTCTTTTCAAAACAAAACATTTCCAACACTTTGTATACACTCCACATGAGTCATTACAAAGTCAAAGCGAAATGCCTTTTTCAAAACATCTTTGTCAAACACATGTAAAGCAATTTTAAAAGTGATCTAGAGCAACTAAGAGCCCGTGAGATAACTACGGATGGAAAGGGTGCTAATACCTTCCTTTTCATAACCATTCTCCGAACTCGTAATCTAACGAAGGTCTTTTTCTCTACTTTTACCTTCCTTAATTGATAAAATAAAATCGGTGGCGACTCTTGCTATCCGCACATTTGGATACAAAATCCTACAAAGTCAGCTCACCAGACATGTAATCATGACACTGGGAACACCCTTAAAGAGAGAATTGCCTTAGGGATTTCTAGATAACTTTTATTGCTTTTGTTTGACTTGTATGCTTTATCTTTAAGGGTGCTTGGGTATTATATTGTTGGGGATCCTACACCGGATCCGGTTTTTTAGGTAAGTGGCATTAGATCATCGCGACTGCTAGACGATAACTACGCGGTCAACATGATGGCTACGCTAGCGTGACACTTTGGTTGTCCCGATACTTCATTCCCAAGTTGAAGATAGTATTTGGCTTCATGTGGTGTCATCAAGCGCTAACTAAACTTTTAGAACCTTAATTGACCCATCTTGGCCATTAGAAGGTAGTGAGATGGCCGGCTTTGTGTAGACCAAGGTTGGTTGATACTGATGCTACGCTCATGAGATTAGACTTTGGGACATTTTCGATCGACCACTTGGCGTCAGATTGAAATAAGCGCCACGAGAAAGATCCGTGATATGAGATTCCTAGAACCCGTTATTATAGGACAGATAAACCAACTCAAACTTTTGTGGGTAATCACCTATACCTCATGCAAGCCTTAAACCTAGGCTCATTGTGTGAATTGTTTGTGTGCTAAACATGACATCATTCGCATTGCATATCATTTCTAACTATTTCAAGGACCTAGGATTTATCTTTGCTGCTTTGTAGGGATTATGGCTTCTAGAAAGACTATCCGAATCAACTTCATGGGTATCCCTTCTCAACTCAAAGAATTGGTTTCAAATTCCGACCATGCTCAGCTCATCAAAAGACATGGTTATCTACTTGATTTGGTTATCTCGGTTTGAAGAAGATGATGCATGTAATCCCATTCCATTTCCTCTTGAGTTCCTAAGCTACTTGGGATACCTATTCTGACCAAATGCCATTCACCGGTTTGAAAAGGTTCCTAAGTTCAAGGCATCGCATCCGCCTTACATCTTAAGCGTTCAGATATTGAAGCCAATTGGGAAACTAGAAGTGGAGTTAAGGGTTTACTTTCCAAGTTCCTAATTAAGAAAGCCCGAGAATTCCTCAAAGTTATGAGTTTCCATGCATTTGAAGACATTGTGGCCTTGCTAATTTATGGTTTGGTTCTATTTCCTAACTCGATCAATTCATAGATGTCAACGCCATCGTTGCTTTCACCCGCAATCCAGTGCCTACTTTACTTGGAGACATTCTACATTCTCTCCACACTCGTACTACTAAGAGACAAGGAACTCTCATGTGTTGTATACCGTTACTTTCAAGGTGGTTTATTTCGCACCTTCCTCCATCAATCTTGAAGAACGAACAAAGGTTGAGATGGTCTCAAAGATTGATGTCACTCTCTCATTCAGATATCCGTTGGAATCTTTTCTCTCAAAAGGATTTCACATTCATGAGGCCAGGAGAATTCCTAATGTACCACTACTATAAGGGAGGTATTACTTACAACCCTTCTCTAGCTCTACGCCGCTTGGTTTTGCTCAAGAGATGGTCCTCATGATATGCTTCTCCAAGATATTGTGTTCGACTACAATCACGATCTCCGCATTACCGATTAAGGTTTATACATGCTTGGGTATGGTAAAGAAGACTGATACCAAGACTTTGGGGCACCCAACTCCATTCCTTGGGAACCTTACTCTCAAATGAGCTCGAGCTCAAAACCTCATGATGCCATTCACTGCTTACCAAGAATTATGGAACCTGCTATAGGTGACGACCTATGTTGTTCTCCATCCCGACATGCCTACCGATTTTGAAGACTTGAAGAGATCCCGATTCAACTGAAAGAAGAAGGGATACCTTTGAAACTCGTTATGTAAGTGAGAAGAAAGTGCTAGAGTTGACCAAGCTACTTCACGAGGAGCTAAACATCAACGCTACATCGGCACCAAGAGGAAGCCCATGGAGACTTAGAGCTTTAGGATGTTTTTGTTTTCTTTTATTATTTTGAACTATCTCTTGTACTTAAAAAGAAAGAATAATGAAAGAGTACTAATAAATGTTTGTTCATTGCTTGTTTAACAAATTTAAATCTCTAAGGTCCTTGAAAACATTGCATTGCATTCGATAAACATTGCATAGCATAGCATAACATTGCATCAGTACATTGAGATTGGTTTTCATTTGCTCGCTATTTATTTTAGCGTAAATGGCTCTTGAACAGATCACAAAGATCTCCGTGCTCGTAATGCCTGGCCAAAGAGATGTTCACCAACTTGGTCCAAGGCCAAGAAGATTTGAAGAAGCTCATCAACAAGAAGAAGAAGGTTGTGGGTCCTCAACATGGGTAGAAGTTTCAAAGGGGTCCAAAAGTGGTCGGATCGAGCTCTCTCAAGGAAGTGTCCATACCGAGGGGAGTACCAAGGGTGATGAAGGTGACCAGTGAGCCAAAGAAAGGAGGAGAGGACCACTGATTATAGCCAAGACTGATGAAGATGACAAGTACAAACAACTTGAAGACCGTCTCGAATGTCGTGGAAAACTTGAAATGTCCGGCTGAACTTTGATGATCCGAGTCTTGTTCCCGTGTTGTGATTCCTCCCAAATTCAAAGTTCCTACTTTGCAAAATATGATGGCATGTCTTGCCCTAAGTCGCATTTGAAGTCCTATGTCCGTAAGATCAATCCCCACACCGATGATGTAAAGTGTGGATGCACTATTTTCAAGAGAGTTTGTCCGAACCCGCTGGAGTGGTATTATCACTAGAGAATGACCGATCCGCATTTCGAATGACTTAGCGATTCTTTCTACAGCATGATGAGTACAATGTCAATTGACACCCACCGCATGCAACTACAAAGCATGTCTATGGATCGCGACGAGAAGTTCAAGGAGTAAGCTCGTATGGAGAGATCTAGCAAGTTCAACCACCCTTGTCCAATAGGGAGTTGGTTGATATGTTCATGGAACACCGACAGCCTGCTCTTCAATCATCCGATTGGAAATTCTTCATCCGGATTCACCGAAATGATATTGACAAAGCAGCATTGAAGTCGGTATCAAGAGTGGGAAGATCCATGTAGAGTCATCTTCAAATGCTACAAAGAGATCTTTGGTGGTAAGAAAGAAGCCAATGTTGTGTATGGTCGAAAAGCCGAGCCAAGACCGACCGCTCAACTGGGGGCAGCAGGATCTCCAATCCTACATCAAGACAACTCACGAGACAACGCGCAGTAGCTTAACGCTACCAAGACAGCTATTAAGATCAACATGCCTTTGTCGCAAGCCTTGCAACACATGTTGAACGCAGAGTGATAACCTTGAGGATCCTCCTCGAATGTCAACACTTCCTCTCCAAATACAATCCTAATGCTAAGTGTGCTTACCATTCCAACAGCCTGTGGCATTACATCGACAATTGTTGGGCTCAAGAACAAGATTCAAGATATGATTGAAGCTAAGCATTGAGTTTGATCCTCCCTGAGACCAATGTGATCAACGCCCTATGCCTAACCATGACAAGAGTTCCAATGTCGTTGGGACGATACTTATGTTTTCAACATAGATGACTTGACCATTCCTCCGATGACTTAAGAAGAATTTGTTGCAAGCCGTGTCAATCCAGATGCCCAGAGAATTATCAAGTGCCCATCCGCACCGATGGTTGTGCTTGGTTGAGAAGACGGTTCAAGGCATGATGGATAACCGTGAGATACTATTTCAAACCACCTGTGCAGAAGTTGTGTGAAGAAATGTCTAAGTTGAAGATCGACAATGCGAACGAAACTGTACCATCTGTATGGGACACCTTGGGGCAGCCAAGTGGAAAGTATGATTACATGGTGAAATACACTGTTCCTGAGAGTTACAAGATTCCTATTGAAGATGTTAAGGCGACCGGATGGGGTGACGATTTCCCAGAAGACTATGCTGATGTTAACACAATAAGGATTTCCTCTGCTGATTCTGTGCCTAGAATGGCACCTCTCATTATCACGTCTCCAAGACCAGTTCCATATTCCTCTGACAAAGCTATCCCTTGGAACTATGGAGTTGATGTTTACTATCATGGCGTCAAGCAAGACCCTCTGACTACTAAAGATTTGACCGTTGAAGCTACCATTCCTGACATCGACAACATCACCGGATCCAGTAAGGTGACCAGAACCGGAAGGGTATTCTCTCCGAGATCTCTCCTCCAAAAGACATCGCGACTCAGCTCGCATTCCTTCTACTCCACCAATATCCCCGCCTAGAGGGAAAGAACCAAAGGCTCATCCCGCCAAGTAAGTACCAAAGGAAGTTATCAAGACACCTCCAAACAAGAAATGGAGGAAATTCAAGATCATCAAGAAGAGTGATTACAATGTTGTGGAACAATAGGATGATCGCCCAAGATTTCCATGCTCGCTTTGCTCTTGTGCTCCGAGGCTCATGCTAATGCCTTGGTGAAGTTTCAAGAATGCTCACGTACAAGACACTACCACCGATCGCTTGAAGTTTGTATTTAGCCCGGCTGCCAACAACGGCCTAGGCTTCTCTCGATGTCGATTGAACTCCCCGAAAGAACACAACAAAGCCTTGCACATCTCTCGAATGCAAGGGCACTACACTGTCTCATGTTTTGGTGGATACCGGCTCCTCAATATCCATCAAGACCGCTTTTGATCGCTTGATGTCGAAGGGTTGGTTCCGAGACCCAGAATATTATTGTGAGAGCTTTTGATGGTTCTAAGCGACTGCTTGGAGAGCTCATCATCTGTTAAAGTCGGTTCCCACTTTGAATCTACTTCTTTGTCATGGACATCCGTCCATTATTCTTGCCTACTTGGACGCCTTGATACATGGGGCAAAGGCCACATTTCTACCTTGCATCGTAAATCAAGTACCCGTGAAAGGGAAGGTTGTCACAAGATGTGGTGAAGAAGAGTATATGGTCACCATCTCCATCATTCCGCTATCTCGAGATGGAGGGTGAATTCTTTGAGACTCTTGTCAAGCTTTTGAAACAATACCCAGTCATGCCCGCTGACTCTCCCGCCACTCCCCGGTTACACAAGCTCCGCCTTAGGATGGCTCCTTGAAAGATGCCTGCCGCCGAACAAAAGGTAGTACTTTGGGGTCGCCCCGATCTTCCCTTCAAACCGACAAGACCGGTTTAGGCTTCACCATCAAGGGTCAAGATGATACGCCGCGAACGTGCCGCCAACTTCCTTCCGTGATCACCGAGTGGAATCCATGCTATAGAAGACGACGACAACGGCTTCGACATCGCAAGTGGATCTTCCCAACTCGCATCATGGGCTCAAGAATTGAAGATCAAGACGCTATACCAATCTCCTTTAGTCGAGTAATTGCTCTTTTGTTTTGCTTTTTGATTTCTTTATGTTTTGAACAATAAACTTTGAAAGCCTAGTGCCTGCCCGGGCATCATGGCTCGCTTATGAGGGTTATTATCTCTGTTTGCGTATTTTCATTCAATAAATTGCTGGACTTTTGCATTCAATTGTTTGTTTTCTCTTTACTTTATCACCCCTTCAAAAGCTATGTGTTCTTACACACACCCACGTGATACACCGCAATCACTCCGAATCTCGTTAATAACAAAATGCTAGTGCTAAATATGACTTCGATAATCCGATCTACCAAGTCAAGACGAAAGTGAGGAAGATTGTGAAGTGCCGTGGAGAACTTGCTGATCGCACAAAGAAGAAGAGCGAGTTATACAGCCACATGAAGAGCAAGTTGAGGTTGTGAATTGGGTACCGACGAAGATGTAAAAGAGATCAAGATAGAGCGGTCTTGAGAACAAAGTGTTAAAGAAAGATTGGTTCGATGCTACAAGACTATATTGAGGTTTTTGCTTGGTCATACGAAGACATGTGGTTAGACATTGATATTGTGGTACACCGATTGCCGACAAAAAGGTTTTCCCAAGAAATGTATGTCTGTCCGATGCGCCCCGAGATGTCGAGAAAATCAAAGCCGGGTTATGAAACAGCTCAATGCGTGTTTCTTAGCTGTCACCTCTTATCCCTGGTTGCAAATGTGGTACCCGTGCCTAAGAAGGATGGTAAGGTACGATGTGTGTGGATTACGTAGATCCGAACAAAGCAAGTCCGAAAGACGATTTCCCACTTCCTCATATTGATGTTCGTTGACAACACCGCCAAAGATAAGGTTTCTCCTTCATGGATGGTTTCTCCTGCTATAATCGATCAAAATGGCCTCAAGACATGGAGAAGACTACTTTTGTTACACAGGGGCACTTTCTCGCTACAAGGTTATGCCGCTCGGATCAAGAACGCAGCGCCACTTATCGCAGTTATGGTGACATTGTTTCATGACATGATTCATCACGAGATAGAGGTCTACGCCGACGACATGATAGCTCGATCACGCATCAAGAAGAACATCTTGATCATTTGCGTAAACTATTTGATGATTGAAGAACAGATCGAGACTTAATCCCAACAAGTGCACCTTTGGAGTCGATCCGAAAACTCCTAGGGTTTGTAGTCATGGAAGAGGTATTGAGGTTGATCCCGCCAAGGTTAAAGCTATTCAAGAGATGCCACCCAGACCGAGAAGGAAGTCGAGGTTTCGGGCCGATTAAATTACATTGCCGATTCATTGCACACCTAATCGCTACTTGTGAGCCAATCTTCAAGTTATTAAAGAAAGATCAAGTAGTGGAATGGAACGACGATTGCCGATCGCTTTTGACAAAATCAAGGAGTACCTATGTAATCCTCCCATTCGATGTCACCAAGGAAGACCTCTTATCATGTACTTGAAAAGTGTTAGAGAACTCAATGGGTGTGTGTGGGGCAACATGACGAGTCTGGTCGAAAAGAGCATGCAATATACTACCTTAGCAAAAGTTTACCGATCGTGAAACAAGATACTCACAAATGAGAAAACTTGCAACGCTTTGGTCTTGCTCACGACTAAGACAAGATATGTTGACTCACACTACCTTGTTGATTTCCAAGATGGATCCGATAAAATACATCTTTGAGAAACCAGCTCTCCTGAAGAATAGCAAGATGGCAAATGATCTTGACCGAATATGACATCCAAGACACTTCTCGTAAAGCGATCAAAGGAAGTGTGGTAGCCGATCATTTGGCTCATCAAGCCGTAGATGACTATCGCCTATGCAGCTCGAATTTCCGATGAAGATGTTTTACTAGTTACAGATTGGAAGAACTGTGCCCGCACGAAGGACCCGAACAAGGATCCCGATGGACTATGGTCTTTGATGGAGCCTCAAACGCACTTGGCAATGGCATTGGCGCCATCATTACATCCCCCACAGCGACATACGCCTTTCACCGCCAGATTATGTTTCATTGCACTAACAACATGGCCGAGTATGAAGGCATCATGGGTCTTAAAGTCGCTATTGACTTAAGAATCAAGTTCTTACAAGTGTATGGAGACTCACTTTAGTGATCACCGACAGGATGAGTGGGATACGAAACATCCGAATCTCATTCCAGATCGAGAGCATGTTCGAGTTTGATTCCCTACTCAAGAGATTACTTTGATCATATTCCACGAGAAGAGAATCACCATGCACGATTGGCTACTATGTCGCCTATGTTCAAGGTTAGATGGGACAACGAGGCTCCCTGATCATCATTGAGAAGTTTGACAAACCAACAGATTGTTATGAGCTTGACGTAAGAGAAACCTTGGTACTATGACGTGAAGAGGTATCTTGAGACTCGTGAATATCCCGTAGGGGCATCTCGTCAATGATAAGAAGTTCATGAGAAGATTTGCATCCAAATTCTTTCCTCAAAGAACGACATCTTATACAAGCGCAACCACGACTTGTGCTTACTGTAGACCGAAACAAAGAATGCATCATGGAAGAATTACACTAAGGCTAATTTGGTACCCACTCCAAAGGACACACCATGGCTAAGAAGATTTTGAGAACGGTTACTATTGGTCCACCATGGAAGTCGATTGTCACCGCTTATGCTCGATCTTGTCACAAGTGCCGATTTATGCCGACAAAGTGCACGCACTCCAAGACTCGAATGTTTTAACTTCCTTGGCCTTTGCAATGTGGGCATTGACATGATTGAGAAATCAAGCCCACGGCTTCCAATGGACATCGCTTCATCCTCGTGGCAATTGATTATTTCACCAAGTGGGTAGCAGCCTCGATGCATCTGTTACCAAGAATGTTGTGGCTCGATTCATCAAACATAATCTTATTTGTCGGATGGCACCCGAAAGGATTATCACATATAACGGCTCTAATCTCAACAATAAGATGATCACCGAACTCGCACGCAGCTCAAGATCAAGCATCACAATCTTCTCCATATCGGCCTAAGATGAATGGCGCAAGGAAGCCGCCAACAAGAACATTAAGAAGATTATACGTAAGATGACAAAGGACTTACAAAGATTGGCATGAGATGTTACCATTTGCTCTTCATGGTTATCGCGACTACAAAGATTTAACATCAGGGCAACCCTTCTCTCTTGTATACGGTATGGAAGCCGCCTTACCCATCGAGGTTCGGATACCTCAACCGTAGTCCTCCAGACACGTGAGTTAGGCGAAGACGATTGATTCATCGCCTTGACCGATTAACTTGATCGATGAGAAACGATCGCATCCATCCGCCATGGATGATTTATCGTAAACGAATGATCGAGCATTTAACAAGAAGGTCAAGCACCGAGTCTATCAAGTTGGTGATCTAGTAGTCAAGCGCATCATTCTTCCACAAGGTGATCCTGGGCAAATGGACTCCCACCCATGAGGGACCGTTGTAGTCAAGACAAGATTTTCCCGGAGCTATGATACTTAGCACCATGGATGGTGAAGACTTCCCACACCCCGTGAACGCAGATATAGTCAAAAAATACTATGCATAAAAAGACCCGCTAGGTCGACCGCCTAGGCAAAAATAAGGGTATCCTGCGAACCAAAAGGGTTCGGCAAAAGTTAAGGATATATACAAAAGATGTACACCCGTAAGTCGAAAACCCGAAAAGGCGGCTTGGGCAAAAAGGGTATCCCAGACCTAAAACCCGAAAGGGCGGTCTAGGCAAAAGTTAGATTTAAGCGCATTTACTATGTCTCTTCCAGATCACCCGCTCCGCACTACTATCAAGATTCAAGATTCAAATGGCTAAGATCACCTATTCACTTTCTACCGACAAAGAAGGGGATGAGATAGTCGAAATATATGAGTACTAGCATAGTTGGAACTTAACGAGATTGTTTCCGCATAGCTTTTTACCTTTCTTGTACAAACTACTTGGCCATACGCCACATTTCAAATAAATACAAGTTCTTTCTCTTTACAATTTTCACTGTTGTTGTTTGCAATAAGTCCAACGTGTGCTTTGAATGATTATATGCATTTGACAATAAGAATCTCTTTGCAAACATAACGAAAAGTAACATGCAAAAGTACTTACTACGTGTTCCGTGAATTGGGATGACGATTTAAAGTCACCAAATAGTTCCCCACAGAGCACAAAGGTGTCACTCACAACACACCTACCCCAGCGGAATATACGTTAAGTCCCCGAGCAGTAATTCCACTCAACCGAGCAATGTTACATCAGTCTCCAAGAAGTAACACTTCATCCCCAGCGGATATTTCTCAATCTCCCTTCTCCCAGAAGCAGATCCAGATCAAACTTGGTCGATAGTGCATCGGAGGAAACATACACCTTCTATTCCCCACCAGAGATTACAACGGGCCCTGCACTCTTCTAGCCCGCCTCTCAACAACCATCAAATGCTCTCCAATGGATCTACACCTGTAATCCCCAATAGAGCGCCTCCTAAATTTCCTCAGCAGGATCTACATACAAGGTCCCCAACGGATCGCCTCCCAGATTCTCCTCAGCAGGGTCTATATATGATATCTCCAACAACGAGTTTCTCAGTCTCTACCTTCCTCAAACAAGATTCAGGCCCAAGACTTGGTCAGATAGTGCATCGGAGGAATCTAGGGTATCTTTCTTCTCCTTCAAAAGCAGAGACTTCCACCTACTCAATTCCCCAAGCAGGAGTCAGAAATCCTCAAACAGAACATCCACATCTTCTTCAAGATGGATATGTTTTGAAATATCACAACATTTATCATTCATACATTTCTCCTAAAGTCATAATTCATGCATATGTCATTCATTTACACTATCATGCATCATACCGCATAAACTAACTAATATTCTATCAAAGTTTCTCTTGTTTTCTCCAAAGCAGGTGAAAGTCATTTCTGACGCAAACAGGTCCAGGATTAAGCCCCGAATCGACGGGAAAACTATCTGAAAGACCGCCCTTGGTTGTCCTCTGACGATTGGTCCAGGATTAAGCCCCGAACCGACGGGAAAGCTATCTGAAAGACCGCCTTTGGTTGTCCTCCGACGACTGGTCCAGGATTAAGCCCGAACCGACGGAAAACTATCCGAAGACCACCGTTATCCTCCGATAATGTGCAATGGATCAACACCCGCACAACAGTGGAAGCTATCCACATTCGCCAACTACAATCTCCCCGTGAGTAATCAACACGAAGATTTATTCTGATTCCTTATTATCAACAAAGAACTACAGTAGTCTAGCGACGACTCGCTTGCCTGGATGGCATCATAAGCCCATCTCCGACTACTTGTCAACATCTCTTCACTTTCGTAACGCATATATGGTTAAAAATCAATACAAACCAATAACCTCATTCAAAGTGAACACGAAGTCTAACGTGACGACTCCTCCTCGGATGGCATCTTAAGCCCATCTCCATACTCTTCCAAACATCTATGAGCCCAGCGACGGCTCACTTTCCAGACTCCCCTATCAATAATCCCGAGCCCCGACATACGGCTCGCCCCCAAAGATCGACCTTCCAGATGGCATCTTAAGCCCATCTCCGCTGCCTCCCATTTAACGACTCCCAGCCTAGCGCACGACCTGCCCCCGCAAGTCTCCAACTTTTCCAAATGGCATCCGAAGCCCATTCTCGCATCATCACCAACAATGAGTGCAAATTTTGTGTATTGAGTGTTCAATCATCTTCACCTCCGTGTCACGAAGACAAGCGTGTCAATCTAACCTCCAAAGACAAGAAGATTGAACAGGGCAATCATACCCCAAAATTTGCCCTCCATCTTCTCAAGATATTTCATACATCCCTACTCAAGGATTCCTCAAGAGTCGACGACAAACTATCTCCTAGACAATCAACCCAAACTAGGTTTGGTATCTCAAGTCAAGATGGATTTCCAACTCTCCAATGGTCTTCATGCCTCCTCATTTGCTTCAAAGATTCTCCATGTCAAGTTTCAAGTTTCACAAGTCAAGTTTCCTCGTGCAATTGCTCGATGGTTGAAAATCGTGTATTGGACAAAAGTCAATTGTGGTCAACATACAACAAACTTCGATTTTTGGTCAACATCCTCATTTTGAAGTTACATTCATCATTTGATCAAGGGTTGATCATGATTCATCAAGAAAACTCAAAATTTGCTCAAAAGTCAAACTTTCTAAATTAGGGTTTCTAGATGAAAAGTCAATCGAACTTTGACCGATCATAACTTCTTCATACTTTCTCGTAAATTTTTCCCCAACTCTTGTTTTGAAGGAAATTAAATTTCTACAACTTCATGTCTCACAAGAATGTCCAAAAATGCTTCATTTGAGAGGTATAGCTCAAAACATTACGTGTCATTTTCAAAGTCAACAAAAGTCAACTTTTGTTTTGAAGATATTTGCATGGTAACTCCAATTGAGATGAGACCAAAGACATTGTTTAGAGGACTCTAGAGCTTCCAAAAGTCCAAGAACACTCAAATATGTGGAAAATTGAGCAAGATACACCATTCAAGTTGGGCAATTTTGGACAATTGACAAAAGGACATTTTGGTCAAAATGCAAAATTTTCCAAATGGGCCTATAATCTTTTGATCCAAACTTGTTCATGATGTTATTCTTGACCCATAAATGCTTGGCATTGGTAATTTTCTATTTTCATGATTTATATTTGAATTTTACAACATTTAATTCAAAAATAAATTATGTAAAATATGAAAATTAAGTTTCTTTTTCAAATAAGTTGGATTTATATCTTTCTTAATGACCAAGAAAGCCCAAGATGCTTGCCTAATTCGTGATTCATGCACATGGAAAGAAAAAATCAAGTTTTAAAGGAAATTTGATTTTATTTATTGGAAAATATTTGCACATTCAATTTCCAATATTTTTTCCTTGGTTTTTCTCTTCCAAAACCCTCTATAAATATCACACAGCATGTACAAACCCTGGAGAGACGAAACCCTAACCTAAAAACAAACCCAAACTCTTGCAAAAAATTTCAAGATTCTTGAAATTCAATTTCAAATTCCGCCTTTTCCCAACCTCTTCCAACCATTCCATCGTGCTCGTGAGGTTTCTGTGATTCGTAATCAACCTTGCTCAAGCCAATCCGCCCTAATCGGCCCTACATCAATTCCGATTTGGTATCTTTCATGAAATCGAATTTATAAATACATGCATTGCTAACAATTTTTGTGTGTTTATTTGAACTCAGGATGCATACCTGATCATGTTTGAACCATTACATGTGAGCTTGAACGGGAAACCGTTTGCCATTGTTAGGTTTTTAGGTCGTGAGTTTCAAACGAGGTTACAGTCGCTTCAGACTCGAGGATAGCACCATCGAGCGCAAGGATCGAATTAATCGATCCGGCTTTTATTTCGCTTCGATTGATGCATTTTGCGTGGTTTTCGTGTGGATAGTCGAGACGATGACCGAGCTCCTAGCTCCAAGTGGACTTGTGGAATGTTTGACTCAAAGTGGCATAATGGTGCGCTTCGATTGGCTCACGCTGCTCAACCTCGGGTCCACATACCGACTGGTTTGATTCAATTTCCATGACACGCTGCTGCTTACAAACTGTTTGTTTTTCCATGACACCAAGTGCAATGTGGTGTAGTGGTAGAGGCAAGCAATCTCAAGTTTTCACCTCAGGGTCCTCTGTTCGATCCACACTGAGTCCAGTTTTGCTTCTTTTTCCAAAACTCACCTTTTTTCCATATTATTTTCTATTTTCTAATTTATTTAATATTTTTGCATTGTTTTAATTATTTTCATAATTTTATTTTTGCATTAAAAAAATTACCAAAAACATTTTTTCTTTTTGCATTCATATCCTAAAAATCTTTATTTAATTTAATAAATTTAAAAAAACATATTTTGCATGCATACTTATTTTTATTTATATTTTTGCATTTAATTCACTTTTAATTGCATTTTAATTATTAAATCTTTTCCAAAAAAATCCCAAAAAATTATTTAAACTTATTTATCTTATTTCCAGCATATATTAATTTTCTCATTTTAAAATTTGCATTTTTCTAACATTTTTTCTCTTGTTCGATTCATATTGCATTTTCCGATTTCTTTCTTTTGTGTGCCGATCCGATTCGCATTTATTTTCTTTATTATTATTTTATTTTTCCAATAATGTAATCTGCTTATGGGATGTAATAGTTTAATTTAGGATTTTATTTTCCGTATTTTAAATTATGTATCTCGCCCCAAAGCCTTGTAATAGCGAGGACCTTTATCTTTCCGATTTTACATTTCCACATTTTAATTTCGCACCCTATAAATTGCTAGTAATTAGGCGTGTATGGTAAGACTAAAATTGAACATAGCCCACTAATTTTCAAGATAACATATTCCAATTCAACACACTTCTTTCACACACGCACTCTTTAGGTAATTCTCTCGATGCCTTCGATTCAAAATGGTCATGTCCTCTAACGTAGAGGTATTCTAGCACCGCTGTTTCAAAACAAATCATCATAGTCCCTTCGATACAAAGATCATAAGACCCACGATGTCGCCTCCGAATACATGATCTTGACCTCGATTGTCGCCACTTAAAATGATGATAGTCCTTCGAATGTGCTAGGATACTTCCTACAAGTTGCCTTCTATGACCATCCGATGTCCCTTCGAATGTCCCGCTTACATCCAACGAATGGAGCTACCTACTAACTAATGGTATGGCTAGCGCTATTCTAAAGGAACATAGAAGTACGAAAAACGACCAATTCTGAGTGGGTAAATAAGTCTTTTAGTTGCTTGCTCTAAACCAAATGCTTTTCACACCACACACTTTTTTTCAAAATTCAAATTCTTTTCAAAACAAAAACATTTCCTAACACTTTGTATACACTCCACACGAGTCATTACAAAGTCAAAGCGAAATGCCTTTTTCAAAACATCTTGTCAAACACACGTAAAGCAATTTTAAAAGTGATCTAGAGCAACTAAGAGCCCGTGAGATAACTACGGATGGAAAGGGTGCTAATACCTTCCTTTTCATAACCATTCTCCGAACTCGTAATCTAACGAAGGTCTTTTTCTCTACTTTTACCTTCCCTTAATTGATAAAAATAAAAGTCGGTGGCGACTCTTGCTATCCGCACATTTGATACAAAATCCTACAAAGTCGGGCTTCATCAGACATAAATAAACGAAACTCGAATCAAAACATTAAAGAATTTGGTAATAAGTCAACATAATTCAAAGTTATTCAAAATATCCATTAAAGGATTCAAGCAACTGCCCTCTTGTTACATCTACAGAGTAATCGACACGGACTAACTGACCGACTCAATACTAGAGCTATTCTCACCAACCCAAGCGCCTAATCACTGATCCGAAATGTTGAGTAAGGGTGAGATCTCAATTCAATATAACATGCATTATAATGCTTTAGAATACAATAGAATAAAAGATACATTAATCCATTAATCAAGCACAAGTCATAATCAATTCACAATACACTCACACAATGAACATGTACATAATTCAAACAATGGAAATTGCAACACTGAATCCATCCTAGCATGTTACAATCCCATATGCAATGCACTCTATGCATGTGGTACCAAACGTGAACCGAGTTCACACACACCCTCCGCTTACATGTGGATAGAAAGTAAATTCATGATTCGCCATAGCTATTGGGTCAAGAATCCAGCCTCACTACCTCAACCTCCGTAAGTCTATTATCTCAACCAGCCACTTCCGCACAATGGGAATGAACCAAATCAATAATGTATATGCATGCATCATAAAAGCATGCCATCATCATTTCACATATCATGATATTAATACAAATCACATCATGTCAATTCACCATCAGATCTCATTCAATCAAAATGAATAACAATTATATAACACAGAAGCATCAATACCTCATCGTGTAACTCATACCGCTCATAATAGTTCTCATTATTCTTAATTACTCATCCTTTCAAAAATCGAGCGACCATTTTAAAAATAATTTAGCAAAATAATGTTTTTCTTTCCAAAAGGTAGTATTTGAAATTTAGGAAATAACCGAAAACGGCACTCTAATCGAGTTACGGTTTAGAAAATATGAATTTTGAAGTTTTAGAAAATTGAAAATGCACATGGAACCCGGTTCTACCTATACAGAACCGTTCCGTGAGTTGAAAATACCTCTCGGTTTTTGAATGGGGAACTGTTCACATATACAGAACCGGTTCCCGAGTCTATTTTTCCCGCCTTTTAACACTGGAACTCGGTTCCTCCCCATGTGGAACCGTTCCCACGACTGTGACAAAGATTTTTGCTACTTTTGACAAAGATTTTTCATTCTTACTCATTTCCAAACTTACTAATACGATTTGGTACATTAGGAACATCATTTCATCGCTATTTCACACCATTATAACATCAAACAACATGGTTTATTCATCCCTACCAATTATCCGACATACTTATGATTCCTAATTCCAACACCGACACAAATAGGTTTATTCCTATAACTCATAATCATCATAATTCAAATTCTCTAACATACCCAATTATCCCTATGATTCCCAAAACTCATAAGGCATATCAACCGAACGAATCACCCTCACTGCGATGATTCTTCGATTCTTGGTGTCGGCTTTTCCTCTCTTTCCTCCGCCTCCAATTCCACGGAAAAAGCTTTCTCCAAAACCTAGTCTTTTCCTTTCTTTTTCCTTTTTATGTTCCTTTTAATTATTCCAATAAAATAAAAAATTAAAACTTAATAATTAGTAGAGTGATTTACTCTTACAACCACCGCTTACTCGCACACCTCAACACATTTCCTCATTTAATGACCCAATTAATCCACTAAAATTAATACTCGAGACTTCATTTAATTAAATAATTAAATCCTCACTTAATTAATATTTGAAAAAGCGCAGATACTTGATGTCACAGAGAATGTTATGACACAAGATCCGATAATCGTGTTAGCAATTCACACAAGAACACGTAGCAAGAATAACACAATAAGTTGTTCACCAGCTCGTTCAACAAACCTACATCCGAGAGCTACCAAGCCAGGAGAAAGTTCACTATTAGTAATATCAATTCAAGACCCTACAACCAACACACCAGCTGGATGCCTTCTCTCACTTAATCACTACCCAATGACCCTTTACCTAAGTCCTACTTAGATATGAGTTCCTACTACTCCCCTCAATCACCGCAGTTGATATCAACCTATTGACTAATTGAATTGTGAAGACACACTTCAATAAAATATCTTGATCTTGCTTCAAACCTTTAATCAAGAGACAAACACTCGTGTTTTAAAGCTTTGAGTGATAAACCACCCTTACAAAGAAATCCTAGTCCAATGCACTTATCAATTGATAGTTGCTTGGCTCACAAGAGAAACTAGAATTACACAATACCAACTGTTACAAATCCTAACAAGACATTAAACACAAGCTGCTATCTCTTCAATACATTCAAAGGGCGCAAAGACATTGTAAGTGGTTCTTTTCCCTTTATAGAAGCATTCCGAAACTTCGCATTTCCATAAAGATAGTTAGGTTCACTTAATTTACTCCTAAAAACATGGTCTTTCCAACAACCAATTTAGGTTTAATTAAGTTTAACCTAGCAGCCACGCGTGAGCATGCTTTCTAATAATAAAAACAATATTAAGTACTCAACAAACTTCCCGAAAAATCTCAGAACAAACAGATTCTCAGTATCGTCACAATCGAATGTCATAACATCTCGTTATAACATTAGTGTTTTCAGTAATTTCCAAAGACAGCCTTTAGCTTCCATTCGAAATGCCTTTTAACATCCTTAGCAGGTAGGATTTATCTTCAATCTCTGAATGTCATGACATCCATCATGACATTTGTCGCACCCCAAAATTTTCCCTTTGTATTACCTCAGTATTTTGTTTGTTCATAAATATGCAATCTTGGTGGTTTCAGAAGAATTCTACAGGGGAAATTTCCATGAAAAAAATACGCTGGATTTTTGAAAGAACTTTCATTTATTCGGTATAATTCGAATTTCAAGAAGGAATTCATTTGCTTTCGGAATTGGTATTCAAAATAATGATTCGTTTGTTTTTGGAATTTAAAGTTTCAAAGGATTTATTTGTTTTGGGAATTTAATTTCATCAGAAGGAATGGTGGTTGTCTTGAAGTGCAAATTTATTAGAGAAAGCATCAAGAAAATTCAAGGATAATTTGTCTTCGGAGTACATTGCAATATTCCCTCAGATGAGGTTACAGATGTCATTCAAATTTGTGTTCATTTGTCAAGTTCTACAAGTTACATTACCTTTTACCAGAAGAAGTTGGATTTAAGTTCGAATTTTGAAGAAACAAGTTTGTTTATTAACTTGATTAAATTTGAATAACAAAGTTTACAAGATATTCAAGTTTTATCGTGGAGACTACAAATTTGTTACAAGAGCAATTCTAAATCCTACAATTCCAAAAAGACGTCCTAAGCTTGTACCAACATTGGCAAGTTGAATTTTGAACACCATTCAAATACGAATTTTATTCAAAGTGTTCTAAAATGCGTTACAAGTTCATTCAAGGTTTCTTACAAGTTTTGGAAAATTTTGCCAAGATTTGTTTCATTCAAAGTTCATTATGAGGACAATTTCATCAACATTTCAAAGATTGTCAAGTGTGGAGCAATTGTGTTATGCGATTCAAGAATCGAGAACGTTCATACCAAGTTTGTTTTCATTCAATTTACTAAACTTTTGGTACAAGAGTATTGCAAATTTGAAAGTTTACAAGTTCACTAAATGTTTGAAACTTCTTACATTGTCATTCTAATATTAATTTACAAGTCAAAATTCCTAAAAGGAATGATGCCTAAACTACAAGGAAACCGCTTTGGTTGCTCCATCTTCAAGCTCCTTATGGCCTACACCCTTGCAATTCTTTTCCTCTGCCATCTCCTCTTCGAGTGTACCAATTCGCGACATGAAACAAGAAACAAAAGAGCACAAGTTAGTAAGCATAAAGTTGAAACAAAACGCAAGGTTATGAAAAACTGTTTTTCAAGGATCATCATTAGGTGTTGGCGGGAATCAGGTTAGTCAATAAGCCTCAGAATCTTGAAGATTAATCATCGGCGATTAGCTTTCTTGCAAATCACGGGCTAACCCGGTTCACAAGCAAGCATACGACGGGCTGCAAGAAAAAGAAGCGACAATTCTAAATTCCGGGCAGGCAGCATACATATCAGTTATCAGTTCATGGTTTTATTCCCAAGAGGCAACAGAAAATTCTGGGCAGCATACAAGAGGCAACAGAAAATTCCCATGCAGCATACAATGTCCCACAGTTTGAGGCATAACATAACAAGGCAACCATACCAATCCTACAGTGTCATTCCTAACAGGGTCATCAAAAGCAGGGACAGTTTGAAAAATTCAGAGCAGAGCAGAGTGCAGACAGCATGGCAAAGTCAGAAAATCATCATCACAGCATACATTGAGCCCACAGCCAGCATACAAAAGTACAAGAGATCATCACAGGCAGCATAGGCAATTGAGAAAGAAGATATAAGCCACAAAAGTTAAGACTTAGAGCAGAGCAGGACAATTCATGCCACAAAAGTCAAGAATCAGAGCAGAACAGAGCAGGACATCATTAAAGTATGGTGTTAAACCATAAAGTAGGCAACTGGGACAAGGGACAAGCTAAGACAAGTGGTGTATCTGTTCAGATATAAGAAAAAATCACCAGAAAATAGGGGGAGTTCATTTTTTCAGAACAAAAAAAAAAAAAATCCAAAACCCAAGCGTGCATCCATTCTTATCACAAAAACCAGTTCACTCAACACAAAGAAAAATCTCTGTTTTCCAAAGCAACCCAGAGAACGTTTGAAACCAAAACCGAAATAGCAGAAGAAAACACGTTCAAACGAAAACACAAACAAAGCAAAATCATGACATAAACTCATCATCTTCCCAACCTAACAACCTTCAAATATAACAATTTCTCAGAAATTACATTCCGAAGCGAGAAAGAAGAGAAGTTCAGGAAAGGTAATACCGGGATTTGTGAAGAGGTTGCGATCTCTATCGCCATCCTTCTTCTTTTTCGTTCATAACCTGTCAAAAACAGTCGATAATCAAAAACAAAATCAAACACTCAAAAAATCGAAGCATGCAACAGAGAGGAGGAAGAGAGATTTTTCAATTCCGATGAGATAGATCGCGACCGACGGAGAGAGAGGGAGACGAATCGCGTCCGTGAAGGAGAGAGATGGGTCGATCGCGTGAGAAAGAGAGCGGCGATGAATCGGTGAGGAACGGGTGAGGTCCCATGAGAGAGAGGGCTACGAGGGTTTGATGAGAGCGAGAGTGAGAAACCCAGAGCCGTAGAGAGAACACGACAAGAGTTTCCAGAATAATTATTTCCTTTTTTTTCCTTTTTTCTGAATTAAGTGATCCCCTTTGTTTTTCTTGTCACTTCTTAAAAATATAAAAAATAATTAATCTTTTATTTTATTTAGAAAAAATGTGGTGGTGACAAATGTCACCATCTTGTATTTTCAATAAAAAAATGGACTATTTTCTTTAGTAAATTCATTTTTAGGAAAAAGTTTATAGTTGAATGAATAAATATGTGTAGTGCAATATTATTATTCTTGGAACCGTTGGAGTAATTTGGAGTGGAAGCATTGCACCCGCTTTACTAGCGATATGGAAGTATTTGACCGTCAAAAGTTCGATGGATTTCTTCGATCGTCTCCGAATCATCGTAATACGTGCTATTTCTGAACTTATTCTATTTCAATTATTTATTTTATCGTAAATAATATTCTCATTGCGATGTACTAGATAATTATTGGATATGATAGTTTTTGTTTGATGATTTATCGATTAAACTATTAGTCGATTTCTCATCAAACAGAAAAGATCGTCTCTACTAATTATTTAAATTTCCGATTGTATTGCATGGTATTTTGTCTGTTTATTTACTTATTCAGCATCTATTCACCAATGTACACTGTGCACACAACTAAATTTAAAATCAATTCGATTTCATCTCGATTGGCTCATATGCCGATTTCTTAAAGGGTCTCATGGTTGGGGATGGGCATGACCATCCTCACGAGATTGATTAAAGCCCTTGTTGCTTTAACCGATCATAACCCGAAAACAACAATTGGTCTATACCAATTTTCCATGCACCAGGGTCTCATGGTTGGGGATAGGAGCACCTATCCTCACGAGGTTAATTGAATCCATATACTTGATTAACCATAACCCGCTTCCATTCCATCTCAGCACGCGTATCAGAATACCTTCGCAATTAAATTTCAAACCTCGATCCAACGTCGAGTGCATTTTCAAAACCTTTTTCATAATAAAATACAAGTTTATAAGTCGTTGGACGCTAGACCAATTGCTTAAAAACTTGTCCCAAATGAATCCTTAGTCTTTAAGTCGTCGGACGCTAGGTCGATTGCTTAAAGACTTCTAATTAACATGAGATTTGTTTCACTTCTTTTTCTTAAAAAGAAAACCTCTTGGCTCATAGGCCGATCGACTTCTTAAAGGGTTTCGTAGTTGAGGATGGGCAGGGCCATCCTCATGAGGTTAATTAAAGCCCCTGTTGCTTTAGTTAATTTTAACCCGAATCATTCTTTCTCTTCCGGTCCGTTACCGAACCCCATCTAAAACACTTTCATAACTACAATTCCAAACCTCGATCCAATGTCGAGTGTCTTTTCAAAAGTTCTTTTCATAATAAAATCCAAGTTTTTAAGTCGTTGGACGCTAGACCAATTGCTAAAAAACTTGTCCTAAACGAACTTTAAGTCTTTAAGTCATTGGACGCTAGACCAGTTGCTTAAAGACCTCTAAACAACGTGAAACTCGTTTCACCTCACTCTTTCATAAGAAAATCTTTTTGGGTGATAGACGATTCGTGCGAGCACCAGTTCCGTGGGTTTCTAGTATTCGAATCGTGAGACGCTAGCCTCGTTGTTCGGTACTTTTTCATCCACATAAAAACAACTCAACTCACTCAAACCCTTTTATCGCTCATACGCGATCATCAAACTCTTTTTCGATAAAGAGTGTGCAATAGTCGTTTCAAATACGAGCGAGGACTTAAGCTTTTCAAACAAACAAAACAAGTCCTGGTTCAAAGCATTTGAAACGTCTAAACGCACGATTTTTCAGATAAAATCAATGCAACAAATTTAAAGCCTTTTTAAGAGGAACTACAGAGTTTTGACTTTCCCATTGCACGAGGGAATATGTAGGCACACGGTTCTGAAACCGTGCCAAACTCAAAATAATAACAAAACAAATTCTATTTTCTTTTAGCATCCATAACTTAATAAACACACACACAAACGCGTAGAATTAAATGGGTCCCATCGAGTACGATGGATGTAAGGGGTGCTAATACCTTCCCCTTACATAACCGACTCCCGATCCTACCTTTTTGGTCACGTAGACCGCCTTATCTGCTTGTTTGGGGTTTTATCTATATTTTCCCGTTCTTTTTTGAACAAATAAAATTAGGTGGTGATTTCACTAGTTTTCGAGAATTGAAAAGATTTTTGAAAATCGAGTTGCTTCAACATTGCTAAAGCCTAGTTTTACAAAAATTGATGCCAACTTAAAACACTAACAAACTCCCCCTTTGGCACATTTTTGCCTAAAACTACTAGACCTATCAGAGTACAAAATGCAGCAGAAGACTAACAACCTAGTTCTAAGTTTTCCTAAGCTTTCCTAAGCTTTAAGTAACTAGAACTTAGAGAAGATAAATTCTACCCATACAAAAGTCCCACAATTTCCCATATACAATTGCCCACAAACAGGAGGCATACAATTTCCCCAAAGTCCCATACTACTGTTATACAGTAGTTCTTCTCCCCCTTTTTAGCCATAAAGGGCCAAAGGAAACCATACAATTGCCCCAAACATTCAAGCAAATAATTAAAGGAGGTACCAACAATTTTCAAGAGTACAAAGCTGTCAATAACAAGTTACAACCAATCAAACAAAATTGGGAAAAGGCAGCACAAGAACAAGAAAAAGTAACAAGAAAATTGACAGAATATTGACAAAACAGTAGCAACAGGGGCAACAGGGGCAGCAGCTTCAAGTGCTTTCTTCTCCAGAAGAAGCACTGTGGAAGGAAGCATCTTCAGAACCTTCGTCAGCACCAGCCATCCGAATATCATCATCTTCAAGATCACCAACAAAGATCATTATCGCCTTTCTTCATCCTCAACCTCTGTGTCCTGCTCTAGTTGAGAGATAAACTCTTCCAGACTTTGCTTTCTTGCCTCAAGCTCCTTGCAAGTTGCTCTTAGCACAGCAATGACATTTGCCTTCTGAGAATTTTCTTTGACAGCTGATGTCTCAGCAGATGTCATGACAATGTCTGGACATGCTTCCTTGGAATAGTTTGTAGTGGAATCCAAGCAGGGGCTCTTGCGCATGAATCTCTATCACCAAGAATGTCCGATGTCGATCAATTATAATTCCACACAAAGAGAGGAAAGGCTATTGGTCCTTTGATAGCATAGTTGTTAGCATGCTCGAGTGTCCGATCAAATATGTAGGATCCATAGTCAAAGGTAGCTTCGAGTTCCTACCGCATAAATGAATCTTCCCAATCCATTAGAAATGGTGGATTTGTGATTGGTCGGACCCCTAAAGACCAATCTTATGCGATGGCAAATTTGACACCAATTTGCTAGTGAGAGTTTTCCTTTAGAGGCCATTGTTCGACTTGTTTGGCAGTGATGGTTTGACAAATCTTGTTGTCGCTTCTCCAGCCTGGGTCGAGTGTTAGCAGATCTTCCTAGGAATCTATTGATCACATTTGAAGAAAACTTGACTTTTCTCCCTCACATAAACAACCGGTAATCATCGTAATTCCTATCTCCACACCATTTGAGAGATTGACAATAAACTCTCTTACCAAAGTTTCATAAGCTTGAGAGTTTCTCCATTGTTTTCATCGGCCCCGCCTCCTTAATCGATTTATAATCTCTTTACACCCGAGCACTTATTCAGCTCCTCTCCAAAGCAATCCTCTTCAGTAAACATACTTCCATCTCCCAAAGATTCTCGGGATGATGGAATGAGATGTTGTCAATGGCCACTTCAGCACCATGGGCGCTTCCAGAGTTGCCTTCTTCCTTGGATGGATGTCGACATTCATTTCAACATCAAACTCAGAATCTTGATCTGACTCTGAAGGTTCAGGAATTTTTCTTTTCTTTATAATTGGTGTCCTCTTGGGTCTGGAGCCACCACCAACAGTTTTTGCCCTACATTTCTTTGTAGAGGGTTCAGCCTTGGTCTGTTTCTCAGCCTTAGAAACAACAACCTTTTCTTTAACAGACTCGTGAGGCACTGCTTTCCCTTTCTCCTCATCATCCTCTTTGCAATGCTAGGATTAACATTGGCAATGAGGTCATTGTCTGAGAATACTTCATCCAGGTCTATGACAGGGGTTTCATCCAAATTCTCAGAATCTTGAACAGGGGACTCTTCCAAAATGTTGTCAGAAATGTAGTCATCAGGGACTTTACCAGAGGAACATTTTGCTGGTGATTTTCAAGAATACTATCGAAATATAACCAAGAAGTGGCTTTATCGAGCAACATTTTGTGGGACTTCTCAAGAATGCTGTCAGAGGTCTCATCTTCCTTATCAGCTGAGATGTTGTTATGAGCATCATCAATCCCTACATCAGTCTCTTTAACAGAATGGTCTTCATTATTCTTGATAGAGAAGTATTATGATCACCGATGTCTTGACATCCTCTCGTGACATTCGATCCACCGCTAAGCTAGGCTAGCGACTTTTCATTTAGAGGACCAAACTCCGCACATATTGATTCTCATTTAGGATACTCATCATTATCCTAGCTATTGCTACATGCGCACCTAGACTCCTGGTTCACCTTTTCGGGGAACGGAAGATAATGGAACAGAGGCCTTACTAGAGGGGATGCTTGTGATCTTCTTGCATTTCTTGTGCGCAATTTCTTAACTTTTCTCGATCAAGAGCTATCAAGAATGGAGTAACCTTCAAGGCTTCACTTGCATGGATTCAACATTTTCCCGACTTCACCTGGAGGGAGATGGAGAGCCTGCCTTTGGGATGATGACGAGGATGAAGACATTTTGCTGGTTGTTGAGACCGAGATTAAAATGGCAAGGGATTTCGTAGTTTCTTTAGATGAAGAAAGAGTGATACTACTTTAAGGAGAAACTTTATATGTGGAGTCTCTTCCTATTCTTGGACTTTTTAAAATGAGGATGAAAATACTTAAATAACCCACTTATGAGTAATTGAAAAACAAGTCCATTTTATCCCTTGTTGTAAGTACGCTTAATTGCTACAACTCCTCATATTGACACAATCCCAATTTGTCCCTTAAAGTCTTAAGCTGACTAACCTCAAGAACTTTTGTAACAATGTCACAGTACAAAGTCATGACATCCTGTACGACATTATACTCAATCTGTGTCTGCTTCATCCAGCCCACCCTAGAACAATTGCTATCACCGTTGAGAGTTCAACAACATTGTATAGACCACATGGTTTTGCTTGTCGATCCAAGGGATGACATTACTTTTCAAGGGGACACATCCAACAGAATTCCTTTTCCACAAGCTTTGATCAACACCTTTTCCACTTGTTCTTTTGGACACCTTCAAATGTGGAAGGGTAATAGTCCTAGTGTGGCCGCCATTCTTCATTGTGTCTGAGACTTCTTCAGATACTAAGTTATTACCATACATGAAAGTCACCATGATATTTCCTCTTCTGCCAACGAGGATATCATCCAAGACTTTTCTCCTGTAATATTTGACAGTAAGACACTTGGTCAACCTCTCATTCCGTAACCTAGTACTTTGCTTCAAGATTCAGAGTGATCAAATGTCCGACATTGAGTGAAACATTTCGATTTCTCGTCCACCTTACAATTACCACGCATTTTCTTTTCCCATGTGGACTCTTGGTAATCTTCTCGACTCTATGGAACCGATCCTTCTCATTTCTCCGAGGTGTGGCGATCGCTTTTTTGCCCCAACTTCACTTTCTCTTCATCTTTGTCTGCTGAGCACATAGATGACAGAGGGGTTCTCGATTCCCACAAGTAGCGCTTGTCCTTTGATCTCGACTCCTCTCATGATCACCGCTTGTTCATCATTAATCACAAGACATTCGGTCTTAGTAAAGTTGACTATGAATCCCATATCACATAGCCGACTTATGCTAATGAGATTTGCAACAACCCTTTACCAAGAAGATCTATCTGTGTTTGGAACTCCTGCACCAGTTTGAGTTTCCAACACCTTTGATTTCTCCTTTAGCTCCATCCCCAAAGGTAACAAGGTCGGTAGAATGAGGCTTAACATCATTGAGAAGATTTTGTCTCCAATATATGCTGGAACACCCATCGTCAAAGTACCAATCTTCCTTGAAGGTACTCTAAGAGAAGACCTGCTATCGAGTGTAGTCTTCTTCTTCCACTGGTGAGAGTGTGATGCCTTGTTGGACTTGGGTTTCACATAAGGAACTTGATTAGGATACCCATGTAGTCTATAGCAGGTGGACTTTATGTGACCAAACCTTCCACAATAATAACATCTCCATCTTTGAAACTTTTGGATCAGGTTTCTATGATTTTGATGTTGAATCCAATGTTGTGACATCTGCTTTGACATTGGTTCATTAGGTCTGTTCTTCCTTTTGTTATAGACAAACTTCTTAGTCTTCATATACCCTGTGGCAGACCTGTTCACTGGCTTGTGGTATGACATCTTCTTTGTCATTGACTTCCCAGGTTTGTTCCATTCCTGGTTATTTGCAAATCTCTTTGCAGTCACATAGCCTGAGCCAGACACATTTCCTGTTTTGGGTTGTGACACCTGCTTTAACATTGTTTTCCTATGTCTCTTCTTCTTAATGTCACCAGCAGGTTGCTTTTCAGCCACATATCCTAGACCATGCTTATTTCCTGCATTATGTCCAAGCTGAAGAATTTCTTCCAACTTATCAGTACCAGATGTCAACATTTTGACAGACTTAGACATTTGATCAAGTTTGGAATTCAGCATAACAATATCACTATTGAGGTGATTTATAGTGGCTGTGTTTTCCTCTCTCTCAGCCTTCAACTTCACATTCTCGCTTCCAACTTCTCAATCGCTTTTTTCGCTCCTCATTTTGTCGACATGCTTCACCATTTTTATACACACTCGTAGTTTTCAAGAAGCTCTTCAAATGTCACTTCCTCATCACTAGAATCCATATCGAGTTGTACACCCAGAGAGAAGTGACAAGTTTGGCACCTTCTTCCCAGATTCACTTCGAATCACCATCGACCAAGTGCCATTCCTTTCTTTTGTTTCTTTAGAAAGGTGGGACATTCACTTTAATATGTCCAAATCCTTCACATTCATGACATTGGACTTTACTTGACTGACTTTTTCCTCCGCCGGATCTTCACTGGAGTCATAAGACCGCTAATGTCGATGGAATGTCCTTGACATTTGACCTTGACTTTGGATCAATCCTCCCGATCGCTTTGTTGAATTGTCTTCCAAGCATGGCAATAGCTTCGATATCTTCTCTTCATCTTCCACTTTGCATCCTTCTTCGTTGTTGGATACAAGTGCTATGCTTTTTTTTCTTTTCAACAGTTTCACCGATTCTCATCTCAAAAGTCATAAGGGATCCAATAAGTTCTTCAACCTTCAAGGTGATGTCTTGAGCCCTTCTATTGCAGTGACTTTCATTGCAAATCTCTTAGGCAAGGATCCGAGAATCTTCTCACCACCTTCTCTTCAGACATCTTTTCACCAAGTGCCCGAGGCATTGGCAATTTCCAAAATATTCATGTGAAATTCATGAATATTCTCATCTTCCTTCATCTTCAAATTCTCAAATTTTGTAGTGAGCATCCAAGTCTTGACATCTTCACCTTGGATGTTTCATGAGTAGTTCTCGAGAGTGTCCTAAACATCCTTGGCCAGCTCACATTGATGAACCATCAAGATATTCTGTCAATACCATTGAACAGCATTCAATGCTTTAGAGTTTCCAAGAGCTAGCTCTTCTTCCTCTTTACTCCATTCCTCCTCGTTTCAAGACAAGAGTGCCATCTTTCTCAAGCTTGGTGGGATGTTTCCATCCTTTATCGCCAGCCTCCAAGCTTTAATGTCCACCGACCTTAAGAAGGCAACCATACGAGGCTTCCAAAGAATCATAATTAGACCCATCCGAATAGGTGGTCTTCCTCCAAATCCTCCTTCTTTATCCATTACGCCGTAAACTATTATCCCTAGATCTCACCTGAAATAACAAGGTGGTGCTCCGATACCAATTGAAATTCGCAGCGATACTTGATGTCACAGAATGTTATGACAAAGATTCGATTAATGTTAGCAATTCACAAGAAATGTAGCAAGAATAACACAATAAGTTGTTCACCCAGTTCGGTTCAACAAACCTACATCTGAGGGCTACCAAGCCAGGGAGAAAGTTCACTATTAGTGTCATACCCCAAAATTTGCCCTCCATCTACTCAAGAGATTTCATACATCTATGCTCAAGGATTCCTCAAGAGTTGATCAGACAAACTCTCTCTTAGACAATCAACCCAAACTAGGGTTTGGTATCTCTCAGGTCAAGATGGACTTCCAACATCTCCAATGGTCTTCATGCCTCCACATATGTTTCAAAGATTCTCCATGTCAAGTTTCAAGCCTCACAAGTCAAGTTTCCTCAGACAATTGCTCAGATGGTTGAAAATCATCAGATTGGACAAAAGTCAATCGTGGTCAACATACACAAACTTCATAATTTTTGGTCAACATCCTCATTTTGAAGTTACATTCATCATTTGATCAAGGGTTGATCATGATTCATCAAGAAAACTCAAGATTTGCTCAAAAGTCAAACTTTCTAAATTAGGGTTTCTAGGTGAAAAGTCAATGTAACTTTGATCGATCATAACTTTCTCATACTTTCTAAATTTTTCCACCACCTCTTGTTTTGAAGGAAATTCAATTCTCTACAACTTCATGTCTCACAAGAATGTCCAAAAATGCTTCATTTAAGAGGTATAGCTCAAAACATTAGTCATTTTCAAAGTCAACAAAAAGTCAACTTTTTGCTTTGAAGATATATTGAGCATGGTAACTCCAATTGAGATAAGACCAAAAATGTTGGTTAGAGGACTCTTAGAGCTTTCCAAAAAGTCCAAGAACACTCAAAAATGTGGAAAATTGAGCAAGATACACTATTCAGAAGTTGGGCAATTTTGGACAATTGCACAAAAGGACATTTTGGTCAAAATGCAAAATTTTCCAAATGGGCCTATAATCTTTTGATCCAAACTTGTTCATGACATGATTTTTGACCCATAAATGTTTGGCATTGGTAGTTTTCTATTTTTATGATTTATATTTGAATTTTATAACATTTAATTCAAAAATAAATTATATAAAATATGAAAATTAAGTATTTTTTCCAAAAGGGCTGATTTTATATCTTCCTTAATGTCCAAGAAAGCCCAAGATACTTCCCAAATTCGTGCATGATCAAGCATTGAAGAGGAAATCAAATTTCCTTCAAGAAAATTGATTTTTATTTGAAAAAATTGAATGCACCAAATCATATCTTTTTTCACTCTTTTTTCTTTCCAAACCTCTTCTATAAATACCAAGCAATGCAGCCAGCAATCAGGACGAAACCCTAACCCTTAAAACCAACCAAACTCTTGCAAAAATTTTCAAGAATTGTGAGAAATTCGAATTTCAAAAGCAGCCACTTTCAGCCTCCAAACATCATTCCATCGTGCTCAGAGAGTAAGTTTAAGTAAGAATGCATTATCCTCATTGATCAAACCATCCAGAATCGAGCCCTGTACATACATACATATTCAATTTTGTTTGATTTTTGCATTCTATTATTCTGCTATTTTCAATTGATTCTAACGTATTTTTTGTGTTCATGAGACCCCATATATATACGATCTGGGCAATCGCTAGCAAGGTTGAACGTCCAAAACTCATGATGCCATGTTTAGGGTTTCAGAGCTGTTGAGTTTCGAACTGGAATTTAGAGGAACTTTTAGGAAAAACTGAGAGCACCATCAGGTTCGCAGACCCCGATTTAGGGGGGGTAGCCTTAATCCCAGCCTTCGATTTCCATTATTTTGCAGGTTAGCAGATCAGGCATCCCGGAGAAGATGACCGGAGCCCTAGCTCCGACGCTGACTCAGGCGAGGACCGGCGAGGAGATTGCGTGGCGCAACGATGCGTTTTGATTCGTCCATTCATAAGTCATGGGGCCCGCGCGCTGACTCGGTTTGAATTCAAACATCCATGACACGTAAACGCTCTTATTCAATTAATTTCAATCTTTCAAACACCAATTGCAACATGGCACAGTGGTTAAGGCATGGGATTTGGAAGATGCTCTCCAAGGTCTCCATTTCGAACCTCACAGGGACCTGGTTTTGTATCTTTTTCAAAAAACTTCAACTTTTTCAATTTATTTTCTATTTTCATTTTATTTAATATTTTTGCAGCATTTTAATTTCTTTTCATAATTTTATTTATGCATTAAAAAATTGTCAAAAATTATTTTTCTTTTTGCATTTATTTTCAGAAAACCTTTATTTAATTTAATAAATTAAAAAACATATTTTTTCATGCATATTTATTTTTATTTGTAATTTTGCATTTAAATCATTGTAAATTCATTTTTAATTATTAAATTGCATCTAAAAAATCCCAAAAAATTATCTTAGTATATTTACATTATTTCCAGCATGTCATATTTTTTCCAATTTAAAATTTGCATTTCTTCTAACATTTTCTTTTATTTCGATTTCATCATATTTTCCGATTTCTTGTTCGTTTCACAGGTTAATCCGATTCGGACGTTTCTTTACTATTTTCATTTTATTTTTCAATAATGTAACTGTTCATGGGATGTAATAGTTTAAATTAGGTTTTTATTTTCCGCATTTTAAATTATGTATCTGCCCCAAAGCCTTGTAATAGCGTAGGACATTTACCTTTCCGCACTTTACATTCCGCATTTTAATTTCCGCACCCTATAAATTGCTAGTAATTAGGCGTGTATGGCAAGACTAAAATTGAACATAGCCCACTAATTTTCAAGATAACATATTCTGAAATCAACACATTTCTTTCACACACGCACCCCTTAGGGTAATTCTCTCTCGTTGCCTTTGCGAATTCAAAATGGTCATGTCCCTCGTAGAGGTATTCTAGCACCGCTGCCTTCCAAACAAATCATCATAGTCCCTTCGATACAAAGATCATAAGACCCACGATGTCGCCTCCGAATACATGATCTTGACCCTCGATTGTCGCCTACGAAAAATGATGATAGTCCCTTCGAATGTGCTAGGATACTTCCTACAAGTTGCTTTCTATGACCATCCGATGTCCCTTCGAATGTCCCGCTTACATCCAACGAATGGAGCTACCTACTAACTAATGGTATGGCTAGCGCTATTCTAAAGGAATGTAGAAGTACAACAAAACGACCAATTCAGAGTGGGTAAATAAGTCTTTTAGTTGCTTGCTCTATCAAATACTTTTCACACCACACACTTTTTTTCAACGTTCAAATTCTTTTCAAAACAAAAACATTTCCGAACACTTTGTATACAATCCTACATGAGTCATTACAAAGTCAAAGCGAAATGCCTTTTTTCAAAACATCTTTGTCAAACACACAGAAAGCAATTTTAAAAAGTGATCTAGAGCAACTAAGAGCCCGTAGATAACTACGGATGGAAAGGGTGCTAATACTTTCCTTTTCATAACCATTCTCCGAACTCAGAATCTAACGAAGGTCTTTTTCTGTTACTTTTACCTTCCCTTAATTGGATAAAAATAAAAGTCGATGGCGACTCTTGCTATCCGCACATTTGGATACAAAAATCCTACAAAGTCAGTTCACCGTGTTACAATTAGCAGTATCAATTCGAAGACCCTACAGCCAACACACCAGTTGACAGCCTTCTCACTTAATCACTACCCAATGACCCTTTTACCTAAGTCCTACTTAGATATGAGTTCCTACTCACTCCCCCTCAATCACCGCAGTGATATCAACCTATTGACTAATTGAATTGTGAAGACACACTTCAATAAAATATCTTGATCTTGCTTCAAAGCTTTAATCAAGAGACAAACACTCGTGCTTTAAAGCTTTGAGTGATAAACTACCTTACAAAGAAATCCTAGTCCAATGCACTTATCAATTGATAGTTGCTTGGTTCACAAGAGAAACTAGAATTACACAATACCAACTGTTACAAATCCTAACAAGACACAAACACAAGTCGCTATCTCTTCAATACATTCAAAGGGCGCAAAGTTGTAAGGTGTTCTTTTCCTTTTATAGAAGCGATCCCGAAACTTCGTTTGGGCTTCCATAAAGATAGCTAGGGTTCACTTAATTTACTCCTAAAAACATGGTCTTTCCAACAACCAATTTAGGTTTAATTAAGTTTAACCTAGCAGCCACGTGAGCATGCTTTCTAATAACAGAAAAACAATATTAAGCAGCTCAACAAACTTCCTGAAAAATCTCAGGAACAAACAGATTCTGCAGAACAGAATGTCACACTGAATGTCATAACATCTGTTATAACATTAGTCTGCTCAGAATTTCCAGATGACTTTAGCTTCCGCCCGAGTCAGTCTTTTAACATCCTTAGCAGGTAGGATTTATCTTCAATCTCTGAATGTCATGACATCCATCATGACATTGCTAAAGCCTAGTTTTACCAAAATTGATGCCAACTTAAAACACTAACAATATTTAAATTAAATCGGGGTGTCACACTTTGTGCCACGTAGCCATCCAACAGGTCAGGGGTTCAACTCTCCACAAGACCATTTTTTTAAACACTTTCATATTTTTTCATGTTTTCTTCATAACTTCACAATTTTTTTTAACCAATCAAAACTCCTCATTTTGAGGTGATTTTTTGTACACTTGTCAATAAATGTATCTATTTTATGATTATGCAAGAATTTTCAGAAAAAACTTTCATCTGATTATATTTTAATCGAGCCGAAAATGACGTTCTGAGCACTTTTTCAAAACACTTTTAAAGGTGAATTTTTCAAACTTTCGACTTCCGATTCTTTTCGAAAACTTCTCATAAATGAACCTCACACTTCAAAACACTTTCAAAATCATTTTTCAAAATCATTTTTCAAAACTTTTTATCAAACTTACATCTTTTTACCATGATCGATCCGATTTAAACGATAAAACCAAATTCGTTTCCTCTCGAATTTCTCAATCGATCATGGGCCTCCCTCACGGTGTAAGTCCCATAACATTCTTTTATGTACATAATATTTCTTTGTACATATCAAACTCTCTTCAGATACATACAAATTTCTATCTGTACATAACACAGATACCTTTTATACTCAAGTACAGACAAACTTCGATCGTTTGTTTTCACTTCACTTGTGTATACATAAACACAACATTCTTTTATGTACATATTTTTGTACATATCAAATTCTTTTTGTATTCATACAAATCTTTGTCTGTACATAATACAGATACTTTTCACAGACAAATTTTGATCGTTCGTTTTCTGTTTCGTCTGTACATTTTACATTGAATACCATTGGTATTGAAAGGAGCATTATTCCCCGTGAAACTGCTTTTAAACCAATGGGCCTCCCTTATGGTGTAAGTCCCAACCCTCCTATGTACATCCATCTTTGTCTGTACATAAATAGCTCGTTCGTGTACATACTTACTTCCTGTACACAATTCAAACTTGTAAATTATCAAGTTACGCTCGTTTTTAAACGTTCGTTTCACAGACACTTGTTTATATTTACTTCATAAACTTTTGTAAATAAACATCATGCATTGTTTATATTTCCTTCATAAACTCCTGTGAATACATATCACACACACGCACTTATTTATACAACTGTCTAATTATAACATAACAATTAGTCTAACCAATAGGTTCCCCCACAGTTGTAGCCTCCGCTTGGGCTTTATACAAGATAATTCATCCCCTGCATGAGTTTAGCCTCCGCTTGGGCTTTATACAAGATAACTCTCCCCACAGAGTTTAGCCTCCTCTTGGGCTTTGTACAAGGTAACTCATTTCATCTGAGTTCAGCCTCCTCTTAGGCTTCATATAAGAAAACTCATTCATCTGAGTTTAGCCTCCGCTTAGGCTTCATATAAGACAACACTCCCCTGTTGAGTCAGCCTCCTCTTGGGCTTCGTTCAAAAGAACTCCTCATTGAGTTTAGCCTTCTCTTGGGCATCATACAATGAAAGAGACAGGAAATCTCTTAACAGCCTCCTATTGGGCTTCCAATACAAAGAATCACCCACGTTAGGATAGAACCCTGAGAGTATAATTTCTCGGTGAAATTGCTCTTAATTCCAAAAGGATGGTTTCCCGGTGAAATCCCTTTTAAAGACAAAGTCAGCCATACCCTATAGCTTCCTCTTGAGCTTCATACAAGGACCCTCGATGACCCTCGGAATGCCTCATCTTGGGCTTACAATACAAGGACCCATGGGCTTCTTAAAAGCATCCCTTAATCCAATCAAATTTCTCCTTGAGATTTAGACATCTATCATCTCTATGGAAGAAGTATCTCATCTATCACATCACATACAATCAAAAACTTTTCAAACTGTTTTCAAACAAAAACATCTCTTAATTGTAAGTGGTAACGCTTGTACACTCAAGCAAAACACCCAATGCTTACAGTTAAAAGATTCAAATATCTTTTTCAAAACATCTTTCTTAAACATGTAAGTGGTAACGCTTGTACACTCAAGCAAAACACCTGTAACTTACGATGAAAGATTTTAATCAATCAAACTTTTCAAAAATGTATGTGATGAAATAGATTAGATACATTTTTCATTAAGATGACATTTGTCTGTCTCTTACTAACATCCCCGTTGCTTTCCACTAGCATAAGTGGGAACTACGATTGCTCTGACTTTCTCAACATCCTTTTGAGAATACGTAGGCACAAGGTCTCATCCTTGCCGAGCAAATTTCTTTCTCCCTCAGACCAAACAAACCATAGATCCCTGTAGATCCGAGCTACAAATGCTCTGATTCCCACTAGGGGATATGTATGCAGAAGATCCACAGATCTTTGCGAGCACAATAATAACAAACAATAGGATCCCACATAATCTATCATTTCTTAAAATCCCAAAGGAGAAACTTTCCCAATCATAGCAATAGCAATTAAAACACACAAACATATCAAACATATTCATATATAAAGCTATAGATAACTATATTATTTAGGGTGCTCCATCTATTCCCTTTATATAACAATCCCCCTTACTCAGAATCTCCCCAATGCGTTGCGTCTAGTTTGCGCTAGTCGTTACGCATATCAATATCAATTGAGGGTATTAACAGCTTTCCCCTTTTTCATAATCATTAAATCATCTTTCTTGTGTTGAAAATAATAAAGCTTGATGCTCGCGGCATCTTTATAAACAAATCAAAAGAGTAAATCGTTTCGAGCCAGAGAATCTCTGAATTCATATTCGAATCCTCTAGCGCGTCACTTTTTAACGCGAACAGCTTCGTATCCCATTCTCCTTTGATCTCACTAATCACCAAAGATGAGTCTCCATATACTAGCAAAAATTTGATCCTCAAGTCAATAGCATCTTTGATACCCATGATGCATGCTTCGTTTCATCCATATTGTTGGTGCAATCGAAACATAACCTGGAGGTGAAAGGTGTATGGCCGCCCTCTAGAGATATGATCAAAGCGCCAATACCGTTTCCAAGTGCGTTAGAAGCTCCATCAAATACCATGGTCCATCGGGATCCTGGCTCAGGTCCTTCATCCGGCCCAGACTCCTCGTAATCGGTGACTAACATAATATCCTCGTCTGAGAACTCGAAATGCATAGACTGGTAGTCATCTATGGCTTGATGATCCAAATGATCAGTTATTATGCTTCCCTTGATCACTTTCTGAGTAGTATACTAGATGTCGTATTCGGTCAAGAGCATTTGCCATCTTGCCATTCTTCCAGAGAGAGCAGGTTTCTCGAATATGTATTTTATCAGATCCATCTTAGAGATCAACAAAGTAGTGTGAGTCAACACATACGGTCTTAGTCGGCGAGCAACCCAAGCCAAAGCGGTGCAAGTTTTCTTGAGTTGTGAGTATCTTGTTTCACAGTCGGTAAACCTTTTGCTAAGGTAGTATATTGCATACTCTTTTCGACCAGACTCGTCATGTTGCACCAACACACACCCCATTGAATTCTCTAATACTGTGAAGTACATGATGAGAGGTCTTCGATAACTGGTGGAATCAGGATAAGAGGTTCTTGTAGGTACTCCTTGATTTTATCAAAAGCTATCTGGAAATCGTTGTTCCATTCCACTACTTTATCTTTCTTCAGTATTTTGAAGATTGGCTCACAAGTAGCAGTTAGATGTGCAATAAATCTGGCAATGTAATTCAGTCATCCTAAGAAACCTCTGACTTCTTTCTCGGTGCAGGAAGTTGGCATTTCTTGAATATATTTAACCTTAGCATGGTCGACTTCAATACCTTTACCACTGACAACGAATTCCAGGAGCTTGCAGGATCTGACTCCAAAGGTGCATTTGCTCGGATTCAGTCTCAATCTATATTTCTACGGTTTGTGATCGAGATATCATATCGTCCACGTAGACCTCTATCTTGTGATGGATCACATCATGGAATAAAGATACCATCGCACGCTGATATGTTGCTCTAGCATTCTTCAACCCAAGCGGCGTGACCTTATAATAGAAGGTGCCCCACTGTGTAACAAAAGTAGTTTTCCATATCTTCGGAAGCCATCTTGATCTGATTGTAACCATAGAAACCATCCATGAAAGACAAGACCATATGTTGAGCGGTGTTGTCAACCAGAACATTAAAATATGGATGCAGGAAATCATCTTTCGGGCTTACCTTATTCAGATCTCGGTAGTTGACACACATACGCCCCTTGCCATCCTTCTTAGTATGGGCACCACGTTCGCAACCCACTGTGGATAAGAAGTAACGACTAAGAAACCGATATTGAACTGCTTCATAACTTCGACTTTAATTTTCTCAGACATCTCAGGATGCATACGGCGAACCTTCTACTTCACAGGGAGAAAACCCTCTTTCGTTGGTAAACGGTGTACCACAATGTCGATATCTAGACCTGGCATGTCTTCGTAGGACCAAACAAAAATATCGATGTAATCTCGCAGCATCTGGACCAATCTTTCTTTAACACTATTCTCAAGACTCGGTCTTATCTTGATTTCTTTTTTGTCTTTATCGCTACCTAGACTCACAACCTCGACCGGTTTTTCGTGTGGCTGTATCGCCCTTTCCTCTTGTCGTAGTAGTCTGGAAAATTCTCCTGGCACTTCACAATATTTTTCACCTTCATCTTCGGCTTGGTAGATCGTATTATCAAAGTCATATTTAGCAATAGCAGAGTCATTATTGATGGGATCCAGAGTGAATGTGGATTTACCGTTTATCATGTGGGTGTGTGTAAGAACACATAGCTTTTGAAAAGGTGATAAAGTAAAAAGAAAGAATAGAGCAACATATTTGAATGCAAAAGTCCAATGATTTATTGAATGAAAATATGTGAGTGACAAATAACAATCCTCACAAATTAGTCGTTGTGCCCCGGGCAAGGCACTAGGCTTAAAGTTTTATTGTTCAAAGCGTAAAAGCATAAAAGCATAACATTCTTAGCCGTCCAATTATTGAGTCCATTTCCAGGAGTTGGGAAGATCCAATTGTTGATGTCGAAGTCACCATCATCGTCTTCTATAGCATGAACTTTATTCTTGTTGATGCGGAATGGAGGTCCACCGGCGCATTTGCGGTGTATCATTTTCTGGCCTTTGGAAGTGAAGCCTAAACCAGTCTTGTCAGATTTGAATGTAAAATCGGGTAGCTGACCCCAAATAGTACAACCTCCTTCTTCAACCACAACTCTGGCGTCTTTCAGCGAGGCCATCTTCGGTGAAACTCTAGTAGTCTTAGGAGTGACATGAGCGTTAACAGGCATGACTCGTGGAACTACTTCGAAAGCTTGATAGGGAGTCTCAAAAAATCCGCCTTCCATACCAATGTATCGGAATGACTGCAGATAGCTTACCATATACTCTTCTTCTCCGTATACTATAACGATCTTCCCCTTCACTGGGTACTTCAACTTATGATGTAGGGTAGAGGTAATAGTGTCTGCCCCATGTATCCAAGGGCGTCCGAGAAGGCAAGAATAAGCTAGACGAATGTCCATCACAAAGAAAGTAGAATCAAAAGTCTAGGAACCTACTTTGATCGACGGGTTGAGCTCTCCAAGTACTGTTCTCTTTGAACCATCAAACATTCTTACAATTATGTCACTGCGTTTCATGACCACTTCTTCAGCATCAAGTCGGTCGAGAGCACTCTTTGGCAGGACATTCAGAGTAGAGCCAATATCCACCAATACATGAGACAATGTGGTGCCCTTACACCCTATAGAAATGGGTAAAGCTTTATTGTGTTTCTTCCCGGTAGGAGTTAGATCAGCATCAGAAAAGCCCAAACCATTATTTGCGGTCAGGCTAGCAATACAACTTTCGAATTAGTCAGCAGAAATATCTTGCAGTATATGAGCATTCTTCATAAACTTCACCAAGGCTTTAGCATTAGCCTCGGAGCACAAAAACAAAGCTAGCATGGAAATCTTGGATGGGGTTTATCCCAACTGCTCCACAACATTGTAATCAGTTTTCTTAATGATCTTCAGAACTTCCTCCATTTCTTGCTTGGAGGTATCTTCACTAACTTCCTTTGGTACTTCCGTTTGAGCAGATTGAGTCACTTTCTCTTTCCCACGAGCCTCGGGAGTCTGTTCAATAGCAGGAATGCGAATTGGTGCAGTAGTATCTTTTGGAGGAGAGATATCTGGAGAAAACACTCTTCCGGTTCTGGTTACTTTTCTTGATCCGGTGATATTGTCGACATCAGGATTAGTAGCTTCAACTGTACTGTCTTTGATGGTTAAGGTTGTTGCTTAACGCCATAGTAATAAACTTTGGCTTCATAGTTCTAAGGTATAGCTTTGTTAGAGGAATATGGAACTGGTCTGGGTGACGTAATAATGAGAGGTGCTATTTTGGGTGTAGGATCGGCATAGGGGATCCTTATTGTGTTCACATCAGCATATTCTTCGGAATAGTCGTCATCTCCCCATCTAATTGCCTTGATGTCTTCAATTGCAATTTTGTAGCTTTCAGGGGCAGTATACTTCACCATGAAATCAAATTTCCCACTTGGCTGCCCCAAGGTATCCTAGACTTCTGGTACGGCTTCGCTTATGTCTTCGATCTTCAGGCTTTTGGAAACATCTTCGCACAAACTCTCTACGGACGAAGTTTTTAGGAATAACACTTCTCGACTGTCTATCAAGCGATGAACACCTCTCTTCAACCAGGCGCATCCATTGGGTTCGGATGTGCAGTAATGATAGTCGTAAAAACATCTTGGAAACAAATCAGCTTGTAGTAGATTCTTTTTAACAGTCATCAAAGGAGTGGTTAACTCATTCACAACAAAGACATATGAGTTGTTATCAATGGTGTTGGCACTTTTGCCATGATCGGACATTGGTGCGTCGATCACATTTGGGGTTTCGACATGAGGGTCGAATTCAATTTCCTGAGCTTCAATCATGTCTTGGTGTCGTTCCCTTGAGGCAAGAATTCGTCCTCTGATCATTAGGGTTCAATGTGCATATATAGTGGATGGATTTAGGTCAATAATTCTGATCAAGAATCAAGCTTTGAATGCAAAGATATTTGATTGAGAATTTGCACCAAATATTGCCTTTTTTGGATTCAATCATGTTCAATCTCTTGCCAATTAAGGATATTTCGAAATTTCCAGCGTATATTGAGTATCTTGGGCTTCAAGGAACTTGATTTTACAGTTTGCATTCATCAATTTTATTTTTTGGTATTTTATTTTAATTAAAATGGGATTTAAATGAATAAATTCCAAAATAAATAAAATAAATTAAAGAGAGATATGAAAGTGGGCTTAGAAGTCATGGATCATCTTAGAAATAAGTCCAAACTATAAAAACTATGGCCCATTTGGAAAAAAAATTGAATTTGCTTAGTATTTTCCTTCATGCACTTCTTCAAAAATGTCAAACTTGCACAAGTTGTATCTTGCTCAATTTTTATTATTTTGAAGTGTTCTTGGACTTTTTAGAAAGCTCAAGATACCTCTAAACACTCCTTCTGGTTTCATCTTCATTTAAGCTTCCATGTTGATGTACACTTCTTTTAAAAAATATGACTTTTTGTTGACTTTTAGAAGGACCTATAATATCTTGATCCATAACTCTCAAATGAAGCATTTTTATCCAAAGCTTGTGATACACAAAGTTGTATAGAATTGAATTCCCTTCAAAATGAGAATTGGTGGAAAAATTTATGATGAAGTATGTGAAAGTTATGTCTGGTCAAAGTTTTGTTGACTTTCCCCTTAAGAAACTCTAATTTAGAAACTTTGACTTTTGATCAAATTTTTGACTTTCTTGATGAATCATGATCAACCCTTTATCAAATGATGAATGTAACTTCAAAATCTTGATTTTGACCAAAAATGATGAAGTTTGTCTGTATGTAGACCATAATTTTTTGTCGAATACAACTGATTTTCAACCATCTGAGCAATTGATTGAGCAAACTTGAGCTGTGAGGCTTGAAAATTGACATGGTGACACCTTGAGACATATGAGGAGACATGATGATCACTTGAGGCATTAGAAATCCATTTTGACTTGAGAGAAGCAAAACCCTAGTGGTGGGTTGATTGCTCTTGAGGAACTCTTGAGTATGGAGATGTGTATTGACTTTAAAATAGGAGGGCAAATTTTGGGGTATAATAGTGTAAAATAAAGGAATCTGTCGAATTTGGTCTTGTCGACCATAAAGGATTCTGAACTTAGAAGAATTCTGTTGTTTCCTTGTGTTAAAGAGGGAATGCGTCGAAGCAGCCAGAAGCGGTTAACGTTTAGTTAGAAGCGGGAAATTCGAAATTCAAAGTCTCTAAGCAGTTACTAGAAGCGCATAACTCATTTAAGCGCCAAATAGGTGGCAACATCTGGTGAGGCGGTTACCTTAGAGTTCAAATATCACCCATCGATTTCTTTAGGGCAGTTACCTTGTAAATACTATAAATTTACCTTGTAAATACTATAAATAAGTAGTTTCAATGTAATTTCTGGGTGTTCACTTGTATACTCAAATCACTTGCAAAAACTCTGTTCATTCCGAGCGTCAGGAAGCAAAGAGTTCAAGAGTGATTGATGTACGTGAATCACCATTTTTATTTCAATGCAAAACCTTTACATTTCAGTCATTTCTTCTGAAAACTCTACTTACATTTTATTTACGTTTCAGCAATATCTTTGCATTATCGTTTATGTGGATTCTCTTTTTGTTACAAGTTTCGAGTTAACAAAAGAGTCAGTCGATACTCACTTCGGTTAGAACAAGTCTGAAGTTCACAACCTTCTGTCGGTCACGAGTCACCATAGTTGGTACAAATCATATTGTGGACAATCAGATTGTTAATTGTTTCGTTTAGACTCCTTATGTCGGTCACGAGTTACCAATCAGTCGAATTGAGTCTAATCATAGTGTGGAAATCCATTTTATTTGTTCTCTTAGTCTTAGAAAACCGTTTCTTAGATAAGGATTTTGACAGAACTAGTACAATCTCAAAAAATCTTAGCACATGTCTTAAGATCAACTGGTCGATCTTGCGAGTAACCCGTAGTTTTAGGACATTGGGAGGACCAGCGGTTGTTTACCATTTTCCACAGTAAACAATGTCGCACTATTTACTACTGAAGTTGAGTTTATAGTCGTCGTGGAAGCATCAAAAGGGTTGTTATGGTTAAGAAAATTTGCAGTGGAACTTGGTGTGAAACAAGAAAAATATGTCTTGTTTTGTGATAATCAAAGTGTCATTCACTTATCGAACAATTCTTCCTTTCACTCGAGGTCAGAGCATATTGATGTTCATTATCATTGGATTTGTGATGCATTAGATTCCAAGTTGATGGAGCTTGATAAGATTCACACTGATGACAATGGTTCGGATATGTTGACGAAAGTGTTTCCTGGAGGAAAGTTTGAATTTTGTTGTATGGAAGTCGGATTGGTGTTACCTTCCGACTAGTCGGTCGGGGGAGTTTGTAGGGATATCCCTCCTATTTGGAGTGGGCCCAAAGATTTGGGTTAGTGGTCTATATGTGTGTATGCCTTTGTTATTAGCCAACAAAGAGGAATAGAATTTTAGTGTGAAAAATAACAAGTGAAAAGAAGAGAGAAGAGTGAAATCCAGCAGTCCCAATTCTGCATAAATCAGTCCCAGTAAATTGGAGCTTACGCAAAATACATCAGTCGAATCGTCCTGAAATTTTGACAAAATATTCATGACTCACGGGAGAACATTCTCGCCGATTTTCATTGCAATCAGAGTTTTGTAAGTCGTTTTGTCGAGTCCATCTTTGAGGACAAAATTTCTTGTTGTTTTGGGTTGTTTTGTCTCTCTTGATTCTTGTTGTATTCCAAGATAGATTATAAATCTTGCTTGTATCCATTGTTGATTATAGTGGAGGATTTAAGAGGCCTGCGGATCCCTTGGGTTTTCTCCTAGTTAACTGAGGTTTTTCCATGATAAAATTGTGTTGTGTTGTTTGATGTATTTTTGTTAATTGTCTTTAAATTGCATTTGATATTTGAGAGAGTTTATCTTGTTGAATTATTCCGTTGCGTTTGTATTTCCTCCTAACAATTTAAATGTGTTAAAAGGCTTAAAAACTTTTATATTAATTCAGTATTTTAAAAAATAAATTTAAATGTCTCATAAGTAAGCTCAATTCATAGAATTATAAGAAAATATATAACGGTCTAAATTTGAATTAGAATGTGCAATTTTAACATACAAAACTAAAAGTACTACTAGTGATTGAATCGGACAGGAACTAAATCATAAAAGGTTTCACATTATTCTCTATCTTTTAACTGGAAAAATGCTAAAACATTGCCACTAATGTGGTTGTGCACATGACTCATTCATTTTCAATTTTTCTTCCACTATCATGTGAACCCTAGCAGCAAAGTGGGTGTGCTTCCCTCCTATGTGAGTCTGTGTAACATGCGGTACTATATTGTGAGTATTGATATTTGAACCTCCAAAATCCAACACCCTACATGGACACAGTAGAAATTAGAGATGGCAACTCAGCGGATCGGAGACGGTTTTTATCTTTTCTAAATCCGAACTCGAATCTTCAAACGATCCTCATTCTCCGTCTCAAAACTAACGGATTATAGATAATTAAAATCTAAATCTGTTCCAAATGGATTCGGGTTGGGTTCGACTATCGCCGTCCCACCATCATCTATTTAGTACAATTATTTTTTTAATAAAAATATTTAATTTTTCCAAAATAAAATTACATTATAAATAATAAAATAAAATAATATCAAAAAAATTTATATATACATTTCAAATATTTTAAATAATAAATACAAATCAAATTATCAAAACATTGGCTACATATTTAATATTCTAAATTATCAAAAATCAATAATAATAATAATAATAATAATAATAATAATAATAATAATAATAATAATAATAATAATAATAATAATAATAATAATAATCAAATAAATAGGACGAGTTCAAGGTAAGTACTAGTGTCCTCATTATCCAATCCGTCTCCGTATTTTGTAATCGGAGAAATCCAAATTCGAATTCAAACTTAATCAAAATGGATTTTTTCCGTCAACTTCGGAACAAATTTGAAGGATTACCCGTTGGTATGAGTTTTGTTACGTAGAAATATATATTCAAAACAAATCTAAAACAATATTAATTTAATAAAATAAAAAATTAATTATTAATTAATTGACAACCGTATAAACATACGGTGTCGGACACCTCTATTTGATGTTCAAATATCTTTACCCCTATATTATTGTCTTATATACCTGATATTTATTGTGGCGAGTAAGAAATATTTATTATTGTGTACTGTATCTCTCCTTTTTTGCCCTTTTATTTCTGGTTTGGTCATGCTGTATCATCTATAAGGCTTTCATTGTGCCTCTATTTTCATATATATGTCATTAATCAATGTTAGCATGGGTGAACATGTACTGTAGAGTTGTGTGTGAGCTAACCCACTACATGCCACACATGTCCTATACTATTTTGACATAATAATATAAATTATTATATAATTATATAATTATTAATATTTAATGATTTGCTGTATAATGATGACGAGGAGCCTAAGTTATTATATTTTTTTGCATGACTCCTAACCAACTTTTGTCTATATATTTGTTTTAATCATCAAATAATAAATATTGATCAACATTTGTCTTTTTCCCATCATCAATTTTCATATTTTCAGATTCTTAGTCATCGAGTGGTGTTCTTAAAATTTTATTACTCCTGATTTAAAATTGGGGTATTTCTGGATTATTATCCCTAACATTCAAAAGATTGGTATTTGTTGATATCAATCTAGGACTTTTAGAAATGAGTTGATTTTCGTCACACATTTTGAATAAACTCGAATATTGTTATGCAACTTCATCATAATATTGACATAGAAGAGATTTATACTTTGTTTCGTGCTTAGGACAATCACAGTTCACAAGACCCAAACCACCACTGTGATTTTGGTGTACCTCACATAAAAAATTTAAGCATTTACTATACTCTTATCTTCAAAGTAAAATTTCTCAAATTTAATGATAAGAACGTTTGCTATTGACTGTACAAATATAATTAATTATTTTTTTTTGACGAAATTATTTCTCTTTGATGAAACTCATACTTTCGAATGAATATAATAAGAATTTTTCTTTTTCTCACAGGATAATTTAAAAAATATTTATTTTATTTTAATTAATAATTTTTTATTATTTATAATATAAAATTTTTATTTTCAAATATCAATTTTTCTTTTATATGTCACTATCAGCTAACAATTGAGATGAAAAATTCTTACTTTTAGATAATTGTCTTTATTTGAGACACAATTTTTTTTAATGTTATAATTTCTCTTTTATTTACGAACTACTATTAATAGGATACCTATTTTGTTTTAATTAATAGTTATTTTATTTAAGATACAAAATTCTTATTTTTAAATATCAAAATTTTATTTATATTTTACTTATTTATTTATAAAATTATTTAATATAATTAAATTTATATTATTATTTATTTAATAATTATATAACTTTTTAATTTTATAAATATTTAAATATAATTTATATCGTATTAATTTATCACACATATTTTGTTAGTCATTATTAACACTAAAAATATAATATAGGATATTTGATAATATCTTTTATTGTCACAATGCCACGTCATCGTAACTGTTGTGCTTGTGCACATGACTGATTCATTTTCAATATTTCTTACACTTTCACTATTTTGTACTATACATATCATAGCTGAACCCTTGCAAAGTGGGTGTGCACCCCTGCAGTCTCTGTGACTCTGTAACATCCGGTACTACTATTGTCTTATATGCCTAATAGATTAGTGGTGTGGCGAGTATGAAATAAAGGAGTATAATTGTGTGGATCTCCTTTTTTTTTTCTGGTTTTTTGGAAATTTTTACAAAAATGCCACATTTTATTTAAAACACAGCAATGTCACCTTCTCAAATGAAAATGCCACGATTTTATATTGGTTTAACAACGATTCGTCTAATACATGGACGACTGAGACCCACTTGATTTTTTCCTGTACCGGTTCGTTAAAGGGTGGGACGACCGGGTTAAAGAAATTAATTTTTTTTTTTTTTGATTATCAAATTGATTATAAAATTAATATTTTTTATATAAATTAGTTTTTAATTAATACATTACAATTAAAAAATACTTAAAATGGTAAAATATTTTTAAAAACATTTTAACAATTAATTAATTATAATATTTATTTAATTAATTAATGATAATATATTTAATTATAATTAATTATCATTAAATAAATATACTTAAAATGGTGAAATAAATATATTACAATTAAAATATACTTAATTAATTATCATTAAATAAATATACTTAAAATGATAAAATAAATATATTATCATTAATTAATTATCATTAAATAAATATACTTAATTAATTATCATTAAATAAATATACTTAATTAATTATCATTAAATAAATATACTTAAAATGGTAAAATAAATATATTATCATTAATTAATTAAATAAATATTATAATTAATTAATTATTATAATGTTTTTAAAAATATTTTACCATTTTAAATATATTTTAATTGTAATGTATTAATAAATTTATTAGTATTATACTACTTTAATATATAACTGACTTTTTAAACATCTGATGAAGCTTAACTAACTCTCAAGTCTTAACTGATAACTATTTGCTTTTCCGTACACATTTTGACTGATTTAGTTTCTTTTTTCCCCTTGCCCTTGACTTTTGTCATTATATTTGACTGATATAGAAAAATTCAGTCGGAAATACTTAAAATGGTAAAATATTTTTAAAAACATTTTAACAATTAATTAATTATATTTAATTAATTAATGATAATATATTTATTTTACCATTTTAAGTATATTTATTTAATGATAATTAATTAATGATAATATATTTAATTTACCATTTTAAGTATATTTATTTAATGATAATTAATTAAGTATATTTCAATTGTAATATATTTATTTTACAATTTTAAGTATATTTATTTAATGATAATTAATTAAGTATATTTATTTAATGATAATTAATTAATGATAATATATTTATTTACCATTTTAAGTATATTTATTTAATGATAATTAATTAAGTATATTTATTTAATGATAATTACTTAATGATAATATATTTATTTTACCATTTTAAGTATATTTATTTAATGATAATTAATTAAGTATGTTTCAATTGTAATATATTTATTTTACCATTTTAAGTATATTTATTTAATGATAATTAATTAAGTATATTTATTTAATGATAATTAATTAATGATAATATATTTATTTTACCATTTTAAGTATATTTATTTAATTTATTTAATGATAATTAATTAAGTATATTTTAATTGTAATATATTTATTTTACCATTTTAAGTATATTTATTTAATGATAATTAATTATAATTAAATATATTATCATTAATTAATTAAATAAATATTATAATTAATTAATTGTTAAAATGTTTTTAAAAATATTTTACCATTTTAAGTATATTTTAATTGTAATGTATTAATTAAAAACTAATTTATATAAAAAATATTAATTTTATAATCAATTTTATAATCAGAAAATTAAAAAAAAAAAAAAATTAATTCCTTTAATCTGGTCGTCCCACTCTTGGACGAACCGGTACAGGAAAGAATCAAGTGGGTCCCGGTCGTCCATGCATTTAACGCACAATTTAGAAAATTTTATTATTGAGTGAAATCATTATTATTAAATTGAAAACTAAATAGTTTTTCATAATTATTATTTATTTCTTAATTTTATTTCAAAATATTAAAGTTGAGGTTTAGTTTTTTTAAGTCAATTTAGGTTGGTGAAATAAATATTTTTAAATTTTCTCTTTTATTCATCATGCAATTAATTTAAATATATATTAATTTTTATAGATAATTATTTGTTAAACTATATGTAAAATTATATATTAAATTTTCATTTATAATTATTTGTTAAATTATAAGTAAAAAATGAATATTAAATTATTAATGTTAAAAAATATATATTCAACTACATATCATATTTCAAGATATCATGTAGTTTTTTGTGTTTTATGTTTAATATTTAAAATAAAATATATTTTAAAATTATTTAGATTGCTATAGAAAGGTTAATAAAACAAAATAAAATCAATTGAGATTTAGTAATTATTTTATATTTATGAAATAATTAAAACAAATAATTTTTTCAAATTAATTTTATAACTGTAATCATAAAAAAAATGTTAAATGGTATTCATGAAAATTTAATGATAAATAATAATCATAAAAAAATTAATGATAAAAGCTAAAAATTTATGAGACACATATTTATCACTATTCAAATTTTACAAATGAGTGCTTAGTATACGTTTAATGAATTTTGTTTTTCATTTTTCTAAACGTATAATATAGTTTATGATTTGTTTAAATAAAGAAGAAAAATATCTCATAATTATTTTAATCTTTAAATATGTTTAAAAAATAAAAATTTATTGTTAGATACACTTATTTTTATAAACGGGAATAAATTACAAATGTTATTTTCAATTCAAAAAGGATATTTTGGATAAAGTGTAATTTGTATGTCAAAACGGATGAATGTGAACGTATCTATGACATGTCAGCGGAGGTATACTATTCATTTTAATGTCAATCTCTAAAATTATTTTGAAGTTAAACGTTGTAACTATGTGAATGTCAATCAATTAAAAATGAATTTATATTTTATAAACGATAATCTGATAGACGTGTAATATAAACTCAGACGAGACCCGTGCAATAACACGTGTTTTTTACTAGTACGAAGTTAAAACAATTGACGTAGAAAGAACCGTTATAAACGTTTGCCTCTTCTTCTTTTTTTGTTTATCACATGCATATATCATTGTCAGTTTATATGGTTTACAAATTATAACATAGGTTTACAGAGAAATATAAAGTTAAAACAATTGACGTAGAAGGAACACGTTATAAACGTTCGTCTCTTTTTTTTGTTTATCGCCTCTTTTTTTTCTTGGTTTTTTATTTATTTTTGTTTATCGCCTCTTGTTTCTCCTTCTTGTTGAAAGAGGAATAAAATCATTGAAATTTCTGGCAGCAGATACTTGATGTCACAGAGAATGTTATGACACAGTATCTGACACTGCTTTGACAATTCACACAGTAAATATAGAAAGCAGTAAATAACACAATAAGTTGTTCACCCAGTTCGGTTCTAACAAACCTACGTCTGGAGGCTACCAAGCCAGGGAGGAAATTCACTATTAGTAGTATCAATTCAGAGTTAAACTCGCCCGTTTACAACTCCTCACTTAATCCCTACCCAATGACACTTCAACCTAAGTCCTACTTAGATCTGAGTTCCTACTCACTCCCCCTCAATCACCGCAGTGATATCAACCTATTGACTAATTGAATTGTGAAGACACACTTCAATAAAATATCTTGATCTTGCTTCAAAGCTTCAATCAAGAGACAAACACTCGTGCTTTAAAGCTTTGGTGATAAACTACCCTTACAACAAATCCTAGTCCAATGCACTTATCAATTGATAGTTGCTTGGCTCACAAGAGAAACTAGAATTACACAATACCAATGTTACTAACCTTAACAAGACACAAACAAAAGCCTTCAATGTCTTCAATGGAATCCGAGGCGTAGCTTTAGAGTAAGGGTTGATTTCTTTATATAGAAGCCCCGAATCTTCTTTGGGCTTCCATAAAGATAGCTAGGGTTTACTTAATTTCTCCTAAAAACATGGTTTGTTCAACAACCAATTTAGGTTTAATTAAGATTAACCTAGCAGCCACGTGAGCATGCTTTCTAATAACGAAAAACATAAATAAAATGCTCAACAAACTTCCCGAAAATCTCAGAAAAAGCGATTCTGAGAATGTCACATGAATGTCATAACATCATTATGACATCATCGTTTTCTGCAGAATTTCAAAGATGACTTTAGCTTCTGCTCGAGTGTACTTTTACCATCCTTGTCCAAGGATTTATCTTCAATCTCGAATGTCATGACATCTATCAAGACATTTCTAAAGCCTAGTTTTACCAAAATTGATGCCAACTTAAAACACTAACAAACTCCCCTTTGGCACATTTTTGGCTAAAACTACTAGACCTATCAGAGTACAAAATGCAGCAGAAGACTAACAACCTAGTTCTAAGTTTTCCTAAGCTTCCCTAAGCTTCAAGTAACTAGAACTAAGAGAAGATAAATTCTACCCATACACATGTCCCAACATTCTCCCATAGTTGCCCCAAATACAATTGCCCACAAACAAACAGGCCATAAAATTTCAGGCCATACAATTCCCCCATACAATTTCCCAAACATTAATACTTCCCACAGTATTTCTTCTCCCCCTTTTTAGCCATAAAGGGCCAAAGAACTGTTTAAAAGTGTCAACAACAAGAGAAATATACCAGCAAGTAATTTAGTACCAAGTATAATGAGGATACATCACGTCGGGACAATGTTTACAATCATCCAAAAGGAAGAACAAATGGACACAAAAGAAGACTACAAATAATAAAGAAGGAAATAGATGAATACAAAACAAATAAAGAAAGCAAACAACAACTTAATTAGTTGCTCTCCTCTGTGAAGAGGCATCTTCTTTGTCGTGAGATCAGATCATCCGCCTTATCGGAAGCTTGTTCAGCTTTGCGTGTTGGAGCTTTCCTTTTCTTGACCATTGGTGTCCTTTTGCATTTTGAACAACCAGCAAATTTTGCTCTATACTTCTTTGAGGAAGTTCCATTCGTTATTTGCTCAACTTGAGAACTGTGAATACTTCCCTTTGCTTTGGAAATCGGAAGAATCGGGTTCACATGAGTTGCTCGACGTGATCATCGATGTCATGACATTCTTTGTGACATCTGGATCATCTGCTAAACTAGGGCTAGCAGGTCTTTGATTAAGGGGAACTGAAATTCCAGGAACAGAGTGATGTTCATCTAGGATTCTGGTGACTATCCTAGCAATGGCTTCCTCTACATACTTGGTACCTTCCTATTTCTTATCTCAAGGGGAAAAGAGGTAGTCTTACCAGTAGACGCTGATGAACCTTGATCCTTCTGTGCATGCTGATTCTGGGAATCAGTTGCCATTGAACGCTGAGGGGAGACCTTCACAGGTTCAATATCCATGGCTTCAGCAAATGCCCTAATCTCAGCCATGGTGGGAGATGAACAGTCAGAATCTGAGGAGGATGAGGAAGACATATTTCTCTGGGAAAGGTTGAGAATCAGAGACCAAGAGTGACAGAGCGATTGAGAGTATCTGTTGGATGGAGAAGATATGATACTTTCAAATGAAAATGCTATTATATGGAGGAGTCTTTTCACATTCTTGAACCCTATAAAAATAGGAGGCAAATAATCAACTGACCCACTTATAATTAATAAATGGTCTCTTCCCTTTCTTGGAGGCAATCTTAATTGCTACAATTCCTCATCTTGACAAATGCCCGTTTGCTCCTTAAGTTTTCAAATTGACTAGCATCAAGAGCCTTGGTAAAATGTCACCATTGAAGTTCGTGACTACATGATCCAATTTAATCACCTTCTCCTCCACAAGTTCTCGATGAAGTGATGTCGATGTCTATGTGCTTAGTCCCACTGTGTTGTATAGGATTCTTTGATATATTAATAGCACTCAGTTGTCACAGACAATGTCATGACATCCGTGTGACATTGTACTCGACATATGCTTCATCCGGACCATTTGAGAACAAGCGCTACCAGTGCTATGTATTCACTTCAGTGGATAGGGACACAGTTTTGCTTCTTGCTAAACCAAGAAACAAGATTGTTTCCAAGAAGAAGCATCCTCCGAGGTACTTTTTCTCATCATCAAGACTCCATCAAGATCACAAGATCCGACAGAATTGGTTCACATCCATGGGAATATAGGATACCATAATTGCAAGTTCCACACATATTTTGTGATTCTTTTCACTTGGTTAATGTGACTTACTTTAGGCTCACGATATCTTGCACATACCCCAACCGCATAAGCAATGTCTGGTCTGGTTTACAACAAGCTCCTATCATGCTTCTATATAAACTTTGATCAACCTTTTCTCCACTTGCATCCTTGGTCAACTTCAAATGTGTAGGAGCAGGAGTCCTTTTATGGCTGGCATTCTCCATTCCAAACTTCTTGACAATATTCCTTGCATACTTGCTTTGTGAAAGAAATGTTGAATCTTCCATCTGTGTGACTTGCAACCCAAGGAAGTAAGTTAACTCTCCCATGAGACTCATTTCAAACTCTGCTTGCATTTGATTGGCAAATTGTTTCACCATTGTCTCTGACATTCCTCCAAATACTATGTCATCAACATAGATTTGAGCCACCATAACCTTTCCACCTTCATTCTTGACAAAGAGAGTTTTATCCAATCCTCCTTTCCTGTATCCTTTGTCTGTAAGAAACTTGGTCAGCCTTTCATACCAGGCCCTAGGGGCTTGTTTTAGACCATATAGGGCTTTCCTTAATCTGTAGACATGTTTAGGAAAACTTGGATCCACAAATCCTTAGGTCGTTTCTACATATACTTCCTCATTTAAGTAGCCATTTAGGAAGGCACTTTTCACATCCATCCGAAATAATTTGAATTTCGAATGCGGCAACTCCTAGAAGCTGATTGATTCCGATCTAGCCAGGTGCAAAGGTCTCATCAAAGTCAATTCTCCACTTGAGTGTAACCCCGAGCAACAAGTCTTGCTTTATTCCCGTGACATCCCTTCGCATCGACTTGTTCTTGTAGATCCACTTAGTGCCAATGATGTTGGTTCCTTCGGTCTAGGAACTAATTCCCATACTTATGTTGCTTGAACGGTTCAATTCCTCTTGCATTGCTCAATCCAAAATTCATCACATAGAGCTTCTTTGACACTCTTTGGCTCTATTTTGACACGAGCGGGAGTTTGAAACAGTTTCTGGATCTTGTAACAACACCTTTGGTTGGGTCTCCAATGATGAGATCCTTTGGATGATCTTTCTGAATCTGATTGAGGATCTTTGTTTGCTTCCTCGGTTGATTTAGGTGAAGTAGGAGTAGGAACATTTTCCTTATCGGATACTTGGTGATGACTCAAACCATGTCTCAACATCATATGGGACATTGTGCTCCGATAATGATCATCAACAATGACATTAATAGACTCCATCATAACGGGTTAGTTGAATAATATGCTTTGTTTTGTGGAATGCCTTCATCACTCTTAGAATCCATTTTCTCCTTTGATCACGATCTAATATAGCATTTGCTCCCAAACACATGAAAGTATTTCCGTTGGTTTCTTCCTTTCCATAGCTCATAAGGTGGAGAGGTTCCTTTCTTAAGGTAATGTGTGAACATAAAATGAATAGGCTTAGCATGAATCATTGGCGATTTGTATAGTCCTATTCTTTCTTTCCACAACCCATTTTGTTGTGGTGTTATAAGAGAAGAGAACTCATGGTTGATCCCTTCGAGGAAGAATTCATCAAACTTGCTATTCTCAAATTCTTTTCCATGGTCACTTCTTATTCGACAATCCTTCTCTCTCAAGTCTTTTGCACAACTCCTTAAAGACATCAAACACTTGATTTTCTTTGATGAAGTTTATCCGGTAAATGGAGAAGTCATCCACAACAACATAGGCATATCTTTTTCCACCAAGGCAACTGCATAGGCCCCATCGGTGTGTGCTTTAGATGTGGTCGATGTCTAGACATTGGGTGTGACATTACGGTTTGCTTTCCAAGCACTCACCACACACCCTTCCTTCATCAATGTGAAGTCTTGGTATCCTCTCGACCTCCATTGAGATGATCTTTTCATTCCTCTGCAGATGTCCTAGTTTTGGTGCCACAACTTGACCTCCTTTTCATCTTTGTCATGGAACATGATGAGAGGATGGTGTTCTCATTCTGCGTCTTTTGATTTTCCTTCTACTTCTTGTTGATCATTGATTACAAGACATTCGGATCTAGTGAAGTTAACTTTGAATCCCATATCACATAGACTTATGCTTATGAGGTTAGCGAGCCTTTTACCAGACACTCCACTTAGATTTGGAACTCAGAGGTCTAAGTTTCCAACACCTTTGATTTCTCCTTTAGCTCCATCTCCAAAGGTAACTGGTGGAATGAGGTTTGACATTATTCAAGGGTTTTATTCCATTCATATGCTTAGAACACCCAAAGTACCAATCTTCCTTGGCGACACTCTAAGAGAAGTGTGAGCAATCATTGCTTGATCCTCTTCTTCCACTTTTGAGTGTATGGTACTTTGATGTTTTAGGCTTAACATAGGGAGTCGATTAGGGTATCCATGTAGCCTATAATGAAGGGTTTTATGTGTCCAAACCTTCCACAATGATGACATCTCCATCTTTGAAACTTCTTCTTCATGTTTCTCGATCGATGTTGATTCCAATGTTGTGACATGCCTTGACTTTGATTTCCTAGGCCTCTTCTTTTCTTGTCACTTTTGCTACATATCCTAGACCATGCTTGTTTCCATTTTGCCCAGTGAAGAATTTCTTCCAATTTTTGTAGGTCGATTTTGAGTTTCAAGCTTGGAATTTAACAATGTAATTTCACCGTTGAGATGTCTTATAGTGTTTGTATTCGCTTCTTTTTTCGACCACTTCTCAATCTCACTTTTTTTTACGATGGTAAGTAAGTTCTTCAAAGGTCACTTCCTCATCACTAGAGTTATTACAACTTCCGGAAGATGCGGTGACAAGATTAGTGCTTCTTCCTCATATTCACTTCGAATCGGACCCATTCCTTTCTTTTGTTTCTTAAGAAAGGTGGGACATTCACTTTAATGTGTCCATATCCTTCACATTCATGACATTGGACTCCTTTGACTTTTTTTCTTGACCTGGATCTTTCTTGAGTCATAAGATCTTTTGATGTCGATGAAATGTCCTTGACATTTGACCTTGACTTTGGATCAATCCTCTTGATGAGTTTGTTGAACTGTCTTCCAAGCATAGCTATAGCTTGAGATATCTTCTCCTCATCTTCCACCTTGCATCCTTCTTGAGATTGGATACAAGTGCTATGCTTTTGTTCTTCTTTGTCAGCTTGATTCCCATCTCAAAAGTCATAAGAGATCCAATAAGCTCTTTTTCGAGTTGATGATGTCCTGCCTCTTGCGTTACTTTCATTGCAAATCTTTTAGGCAAGGATCTGAGAATTTTCCTCACTAGCTTCTCCTCTAACATCTTTTCACCAAGAGCTCCTGAGGCATTGGCAATCTCCAAAACATTCATGTGAAACTCATGAATAGTCTCATCTTCCTTCATCTTCAAATTCTCAAATTTGGTAGTGAGCATCTGAAGTCTTGACATCTTCACCTTGGATGTTCCCTCATGAGTGGTTTTGAGGTGTCCCAAACATCCTTGGCGTTCACATTGATGAACCAATGAAGATGTTTACATCACCATTAAATAAAGCATTGCTTTAGAATTTTGGGCAAGCTCCTCTTCCTCTTTGCTCCATTCTTCCTCGGGTTTCAAGTCCCATCTTTCTCAACCTTGGTTGGATGTTTCCATCCTTTATCGGCCTCTCCAGCCTTGATATCCATACGAGGCTTAAGGCAATTAGACCCATCCAAAATAGGTGGTCTACCTCCAAATGCTTCTTTATCCATTATGCGTAAACTATTATCCTAGATCTCACCGAAATAGCGTGGTGCCGCTCGATGCCAATTGAAATGCAGATACTTGATGTCACGAGAATGTTATGACACAGATTTGACATTCACGTAAATATAGCGATAGAAACAATAAGTTGTTCACCCGTTCGGTTCTAACAAACCTACGTGGAGGCTACCAAGCCGGGAGGAAATTCACTATTAGTAGTATCAATTCGAGTTAAACTCGCCCGTTTACAACTCCTCACTTAATCCTACCCAATGACACTTCAACCTAAGTCCTACTTAGATCCGAGTTCTACTCACCCTCAATCACCGCAGTGATATCAACCTATTGACTAATTGAATTGTGAAGACACACTTCAATAAAATATCTTGATCTTGCTTCAAAGCTTCAATCAAGAGACAAACACTGTGCTTTAAAGTGATAAACTACCCTTACAACAAATTCCAATGCACTTATCAATTGATAGTTGCTTGGCTCACAAGAGAAACTAGAATTACACAATACCAAGTTACTAACCTTAACAAGACACAAACAAAAGCCTTCAATGTCTTCAATGGAATCCGGGCGTAGCTTTAGAGTAAGGGTTGATTTCTTTATATAGAAGCGATCCTGAATCTTGTTTGGGCTTCCATAAAGATAGCTAGGGTTTACTTAATTCTCTCCTAAAAACATGGTTTGTTCAACAACCAATTTAGGTTTAATTAAGATTAACCTAGCAGCCACGTGAGCATGCTTTCTAATAACAGAAAAACATAAATAAAATGCTCAACAAACTTCCGAAAATCTCAAAAAGCGATTTCGAGCAGAATGTCACATGAATGTCATAACATTATGACATCATTTTCAAATTTCCAAGACTGACTTTAGCTTCCTGCTCGTACTTTTACCATCCTTGTCCAGTAGGATTTATCTTCAATCTCTGAATGTCATGACATCTATCAAGACATTTCTAAAGCCTAGTTTTACCAAAATTGATGCCAACTTAAAACACTAACAATCATATTCTATATTCTTCACACAATGTAAAGTCAAAGGTAGGAAACTAAATTATATCACTGTAAGAACACATGAAACAATAAACAACTACATTTTTTTCAATATACCAACAACTACATTTTTCTTCATATACCTTGTGGTATTTTTGAAGGGTGATGAGAATGAGAGTGACAAAATTTAGGGTTTGGCTAGAATGGAAGCATATTAATATGGCCAAAAGGAAAATCAATTCAATGAATGGAGTGGAATATCGTTTGTCTTCTAAATGTGAAGTTTTTGAAAAAATAACGAATCTTAAATTTTACTTGGCTTTTCCTTTTCCAATAGCAAATACAGATCTTATAAATGATAATACATGATTAGGTTAATTTAATTATGGAATATATATATATATATATATATATATATATATATATATATATATATAATGCATCAAAAAATCTGGTTATGCCACATCAGCCCTATTAAATACCAAATGAATATAAAGCAAGTTACTTGTAATTAGACATTTTTACCCTTGAAATTAGATTAGATTAGACATTTAATCAGATGGGTTTATATGTAATTATCATGTACTTTACATTTTATATATTTATAATAGATAATAGATATATAACAAATATTGATCAACAACTTTCTTCTTCCTATCAATTTTTATATGTTTACATTCTTAATCATCGAGTTTTGTTCTTAATATTCTATTACTCCTGATTTAGAATTGGGGTATTACTAGATTATTATTTTTAATATCCAAAAGATTGGTATCAATTAGTAACAGTTTAAAGATTTTAGACATTATTTGATCTCTCTAATACGTTTTGGATAAATTTGAATATTGTTGATGAAACTTCAGCATAATATTGACATGGATGAGATTTATACCTTGTTTAGTGTTCAGGCCAATCACAATTCATAAGACCAAGAGCACTGCCATGATTTTGGTGGACCTTACATCGAAAATGAGAAAGTTTACTATACCATATCTTTAAAGTAGATTTGTACCTTGTTGTTCGAAAAAATGTTAAACAATATGTGCTTAAAACACTAGTGTAATATGTTTAGAAGAAGCACCCATGTCGGATCTCAAGAAGATAATGGTTATGATTATTATGGAAAATCTTTATAGGAGATCCTGAGATCAGATTCTGTTGGGTCAATAATAGTCATATCTCAAAGAGGACCAGATGAAGGTCAGTCTTTTGAAATCATTGATGGATATCATTGTAAGAAAATCGTGATAGGAGATTATGAAGAATCGAATTCTCTTGGATCAATGAACATTATATCCGGTTGGATCACTAAGTGTGTCATTGTGCGTTAGTCATTGGCGATTGTCCGCGCAAGTGTAAACAATTTGGCTATAGTGGATTAACTCCTTGGATAAGGCCAAATCATTCTTGTGATGGTGGACAGTAGTAGCCTAGATCATGGTGAACCTAGATAAAATACATTTGTCATTTTATCTTCATGGTCTTTCTTGCAACTATCATTTGAGCGCTTAGATTTTCTAAGGAAAATGTTTTCTATCAACATAATTCAAACCTCCAATTTCTTATGTTTTCTCTACCTTCAACGATGGCGCAAACTTTCTACGTCGAAAACTATTTCTCCTTGATGAAACTCTAATAGCTTTGAAGGAGCGCATTGCTTCAATTCACCCTGATGGCTTAACTTTGTAGTGGCATTTGAATTTTACGCATCAGAAGTTTGGTGCTTATCCATTTTAGTGATGTGAATGATGTATAATAATCCTATTTCATTTCTATTACATATCAAACACATCAACAAAATTAAGGAATACATTGATTAATTTTAATTAACTCTAACACAAGTAAACTTGATTTCATAAAATTCTCTCAATATCTTATTGACAATACATATAATTTTTTAGAATTGGAGATTTTAAAGTAGAGGTTACATGATGTTAATTCAAATGACTACTCATACAAAACTCAACATTTTTTAAAATTTTAACATAAAGAATTAATTAGACTAACGAAATCATTGTTAGAGAATTAACATATAACTTTTTTTAAAATAAAAAATTGAAATGAAACATTAAATTGAGTCAAAGATAAATTAGGCCAAAATAATAAATAAATATATTAACTAATTTAATAGATATAAACATATTAATTAATCCTACTAATAATGTTGCAATTTAATCTAAATATATTTTTCTTTATCAATGATGCTTAACCCCTTACTTTAATCTAACTATAGTCTTATTTATACCTTTAAAAAAAGGACAGGAAGGAATATAAGAAAGAAACAAAAACAAACTCTTGAGCGTTACGTATACTAATTTGTTTTCATGAAAAACAACAAAGGGAAAGCGCGTGTACAAAAGAAACCGATAGCGAGAGTGTGATATGTATGACTCGTTCCGAGTTGGTAACTTTCTCGCTTCCTTCTCGCGAATAGCAGACACTCAACTGAGCTGTACGATGTGCAATCATACCAAAACCAGTTACCAGTTGATATTGTTTGATTTTCTTGGAACTAATGTCTGCAACAAATAATAATGATAATTGATTACTACCTTTGTCTCGTAATAAACATAAAAAGCTGGAGCACGTAATATAATAAAATTAGTCTTTAATTTGTTGGAAATAGTATAAAAAAGATTATAGTGTAAATTTGTTATTTTTAATTTGGATAAACATGTGGGGTCCGCGAAAATATTTGTACTAGTACAGTAGTACTACTGTAGTGGTATAGTGAACATTCAATATCCTTTGATGTCCATCGCCGTCTACGCAGCAAAACGAAATTATGACGATATGGTATGATGGTATGCAGTGTGTTGTTTGTCAGAAAATGTTTTTAAGGCTTGTATACGTGTATACAATATTTGATGAAAACGTAATGTACTATGCCAAAAAGTTATCCGATCCAAATGCAAAACAATGGAAACTTTTTGAATATTTACGCTTAATAAAAGTTGGATAAAAATAACATAAGTATTCACTAACACACACACACACACATATATATATATATATATATATATATATATATATATATATATATATATATATATATATATATATATATATATATATATATATTTTAAAAACATTGAAAAAATAAAGAGACTATTATTTTAAAATAAATTTTTATAATTAAAAAATATTTATTTTGAAATAGGTGTAGTACTAATTAGAATTAAAATTTATATATTTAATTTGAAGAGATAACAAATATAATAATATTATTATAAATTTAATATATTTTTTTATAAATTAATAGGAGATTTGTGCGACCGTACGAAAAAATATATTTGTATTTGAGATTATCTATTTGAAATAAAATTAAAATTAATAAAAAATTTAAAAATATAATAATCAAATTATTGACACAAATTATTCATAAGTCACTAAACATTTCATCATTAACTTTTATTTGAAACTAGTAATTGATTGTGTTTCACTATTTTGTATCACTTCATGAAAGTTTTTCAATTATTATTAGAAAAATTTAGAGAAATGTTAACAGTGTTACGATACACTCTTTAAATGTTTAAAATATTGATATGTTCCAAAAATGTTTAAAATTAATGAATTAAAATTTAAAATAATTAATTTTTGTAAAAAAAGAATTTATTAGAAAATTTTAAATAGTGCCCTAAAAGCACTAATTAGCATGACCCAAAACTTAAATTCTATGTGATCATTTACATTATTAAATTCTAAAAAAAATTATTGTAACTTTATTTTTTCTTTAAAAAAATTCTTTGATTTTAGTAAATAGGTATCATATTTACAATAGTTTTATAAAAAGATTGACTTGCTAACTCAAATTCTCACATTTTAGTAAAATTAGGGCATTTCAATCTCATTTATATACTTCTTCATCACTTTATCTATATTTTTTTAAACAAAATCTTGATTTCACTTTGCTAAGTACAAAGATAATATGATATTGGCATTAATTCTAAAATTATTTATCAAAATATGAATCTAAAATGAGAATTTCTTTATCCACCAATGAATTTCTTTTCCATTCTGGTAAAAAATTCAAAAATATCCTCAAGTTTCGTAAGTGTACTTACAAATTTATCTTGGAGATAAACTTCGCAAGTGCACTTACGAAATAAACTATAATTTTTTTAAAATAAGATGAATTCACAAGTGAACTTACAAATTCACATTTTTTTAAAATCAGGTGAATTCGTAAGTGCACTTGCGAATTCACGTTATTTTGGGAAATCGTAAGTCCACTTACGAAGTCTGCGTGTTGTTTTAAAAAAACACACAGAATAACCTCCAATACCCATTCATTTCAAAACACTCAAATTTTAAACTTTCTACTCCAAACCCTAACATTTCTATCACTTCAAACTCACTTCATTCAAGTTCATCTTCTCATTTCAACTCATTTAAACTCTTCCAAAATCAAATCCAAACTCAAAATTGTGTAAGTTTTCTTCAATTTTTTATATTCAGAATGTAAATTTTTATAAGATTATTAGGTTAGGTTGTAGAAATTAAATAGTGTATGAAGTAATAGTAGGTAAATGTAGTTTTATTGGATAAAAAAAGAGAAATTTAGGGTGTTTTGGGACTGATTTTTCTGGGTTTGGAACTGTCTGGACGAAGGGGTTTCGCAAGTGTATCTACGAAGTGACCCTGGAGGGACTTCGTAAGTGCACTTGTGAATTTACCTAGGATGGGTGAATTCGCAAGTACACTTGCGAATTGTTGTCTATGTTGTTTTTAAATTAGTAACCTAACAATTGTAATGGTTTATTTCAGGAAAATGACAGAGAACCAAAACCAGATGGCACGTTTAAGAGATGGTAGGTAAAGCCAGACTACGTTGGCTCGTCGAGAGCGAGAGCAAAGGACAAGGGCAAAAAGGACACAATTAGAGATAACTTCACCTTTTGCATTGTCACAGAGGAGTCGTCTCCATGAGCCGTCTACCTCCGGTGTAAATAAGGAGCAAGTACCAAAGGTAGAGGTACCGGAGGAGGACACCCAAGATGCCTAGGACGCCAAAAACGTTGAGGTCCCCGACGAAGATGTTGAGGAACCTGTAGGGAAGGAGGATGGTGGCTGTGACACCCCGAAAATAATTCGGTAATTAAATAATTATGATTTTAATTATTAAATTAATTGAGAGCATAGTTTATTTAATATATTGAATTATTGAGATTAATTATGGATTTATTGGATGTATGTGGAGTAAAGTGGGGTGTGAGGAGTAAAAGACTCTACTCACATTTATTGATTTATTTAATTTATGTTAAAAGGAATAAAAGGAATTAAATAAGAAAAGAGGAAAAAAGGGATCATTTTGGAGAAAACAAGATACGTGAAGTGAGAAGAGAAGGAAAGAAGGAAAAAGACCTAGGAGCGTCAGAAATCGAAGAACCCACAAGGTAAGGGGTGATTTCGACTGATTATTGCTTATTATAGGTTTTGATGTTAATATTATAGACCATGGCATGTTAGGAATCTATGTTTAGGAAATTCTAGGTTTCCATGGATGTATACCTAATAGTGTCAGTTGGTGTCAGATTGAGTCTGATTGTGTCAGAATATGTATGGAATATGATTAGAGTGTCAGTAGATGAAAATAGATGATGGAAATATGTTGGTTGATGAGATAGATGATGTAAAATGATGTATTTTGGTGTTTCTCATATAGCAACTCGTATGGGTATGTTTGAGTTTGAATTGAAATGGATGGATGTTGTCAAAAGTGCAGGAAATGGTTTTTTAACACGTGGGAACCGGTTCCTGTATATGTAGGAACCGGGTTCCCTTTGAAAAATTGGTAAAAATTGGAAAATTGCACTTGGGAACCGGTTCCTGTATGGGTAGGAACCGGGTTCCCATACATTTTTCCAGCAACGAGGTTTTGGAACTTTTCAGGAACCGGTTCCTGTATATGTAGGAACCGGGTTCCAACTCAAATTTTTGAAAAATGCCAAACTTTGAAAATTCGTAACTTTCAAACCGTAAGTCCGTTTTGAGCGCCGTTTTGGACGTTATTTTCTAAATTTAATGCTCTATTTTATGAACTGAAAATATTTTCCAAAACTTGAAGTTATTTTGAAAATGAGCCAATTTCTGAGATAAGTGACTTTTGACTGACGCATAGTTAATGGTGTGTAGTGGAGATCCTGTGTTGATGGATGTACTGATAATGTATAGATGTATTGGCATGTTTACACTGATGTTAGATGTATGAATGATGGATTGATATATCACGTTGATTGGTTTGCATGTTTATGCTGATGTTGATTGTATGCATGATTAGTTGAGATATCATGTTGGATGGTTATTTCAGTTATGTTGAATTGATGTATTACATAGACTGATTAATGTTGTATGCTATTGATGTGCGTGCATATGCATTGTTTTGGTGAAGTTAATTCCCATTGTGCGGAATTTGGCTTGGATTGCCGATAACCGATACCCGAGTGAGGATGAGTGGTTAGGCTGGATTCGTGTCCGAGTGGTTATGGACGAATCGATGGTACTGTATCCGGTTGATGATGGATCAGTGTTGGGTGACTTGGTCACGAGTCGGTACCGCATGCATTGAGTCTGCATTATATTTGTATGAAGTGGTAACATGTTAGGATGTCTTCCAGTGTTACTCTTCGTTGATTGTTATGATTAAGCATGAATGAATATGGTTATGTGTGTGAATCTGAATTTATGTTAAGTGGGTGAAATAATATGCTTGTGATATATTATTGATTGAAAGACTTATAATATGCTTTAATTATGAGAAGTCTCACCCTTACTTTACCATTTCAGATTAAATTAGCAGCTGAGGAGTCGGTGAGGATGACTCTAGAGCTTATCTTTTAGTCCGTGCGTCAGTGTCATGCTCTGATTAGATTGTAACACTGGGGAACGCTTAGTTAGGAGAATCATTACTGTTTAATTATTTTGGATTCGAATTCCTTGATGGCCTCGATGTCTTATTAATTTCAATTTTGGTATTTCCGCTGTGTAAGACATGGTTTTACAATTATTGAATTGTTGGATGATGACCCTCAGTGTAGCATGGCTACGGTTTGAATGAAGTTTATTTTGGTTATTAATTGTGACATCCCTTATTATACCGTGTTAAACTCTGATTAAAGATGATTTAGATATTAATTTAATTAATATATTCGGGGTATTTAGATGGGGTGTTACAATAGTGGTATCAGAGCATAGTCGGTCTTGTCCTATGTCGTTATCCCTTTAGTATGCGACTAGTGTGAAGTGACACTGTCGATACTTGTGTGATGTAGATTGTTTTGTTATGTTACGAACAATGGCCGAAGAGGTAACGGAAGGAATGATGATGCCATTCTTTGAGGCTTTGGGAATGTTGGTGGAGTGCTCGGAGGAACCGGGAGTGCGATCGGTCGATGCACAATTGGGGAATTTTCGGAGGAATAATCCTCCATTGTTCAAGGGCACGCATGATCCCGGGTGCTCGAAGTGGTTGAAGGAGATCGAGAGGATCTTGAGTGATTGGTGCAGAGGGGTCAAGGTGAGATATGGAACTCACATGTTGAGGAGGCGATGATGGTGGGTTGCTACCAGAGTGAAGAAGAAGATGGTGTTGCATTGAATTGGGTGTGTTGAGAGCTTTTAGGAGGTACTTTCACGAGGACGCCGAGGTAAGAAGGAGATTGAGTTTTTGGAACTCAAGCAGGGTAACAAGACTGTCAGTGAGTATGCTTCAAAGTTTTCTGAGTTAGCAAAGTATTATGCTCATTACCCTAACGATGCAGATGGAGAATTTTCCAAATGTATTAAGTTTGAGAATGGTCTTCGTGAAGAGATTAAGCAGGGTATTCGGTATCAGCGTATCCGAAGGTTTTCTGATCTGGTTGATTGTAGTAGGATTCTTGAGGAGGATCTCGCTAACACTAAGTCGAATGCTCGAGGGTATGTTGATAGGAAAAGTAAGCAGCAGATGGATCGTGGTAAGCCTTATGATAGGAATAATCAGAGATCCGGAGGTTGGAAGAAGTCTGGTGGAGGAGATTCTAGTTCTTCCGCTAGGTGCTATAAGTGTGGTGAGACAGGACATCGTATGGGTGAAGAGCAATGATAAGAAGTGTTTCAAGTGTGGAAAGTTCGGCCATGTGGCCAATGACCGCAGAGTGAAAGTGGTGACTTGCTACAACGTGGTGAAGAGGGTCATACTCGTCCCCTGCACAAAACCCAAGAAAGAGCAAGTCGGTGGTAAAGTGTTTGCATTGTCGGATCGAAATTAAACCGGATGATCGGTGATTAAAGGTACATGTTTTATTAATGGCATACCTTTGATTGCGATTATTGATCTGAGCTACGCATTCTTTTATTGCGTTAGATTGTGCTAAGAGATTGAATTTGGAAATTTCTAATATGGATGGAAGTATGGTTATTGATACTCTGCGTCGGGTTCGATGACTACCAGTATGTTTGTAAGAATTGTCTGTTGTGATTTTTGATAGGGTTTCGGTATGGATTTAGTGTGCCTACCGCTAGAACAACTTGATATCATCCTTGGAATGAATGGTTGGAATTCAACCAGTTCATATCAATTTTGAGAAGACGGTCATTTTCCCGAAGAGGTTAAGATCGAAAATGAGATTATGTCGATTAAGCGATAAACCTAGGTGAAGGATGGTGTGGTGTTTATGTTGTATTCCGCGAAGGGAAAGGCAAAGAGATGGATTGCCGGTGGTGAATGAATTTCCAGGTGTTTTAAGACGTTAGTGGTGCCACCGAGAGAGGTAGAATTTACTATAGATTTGATTCACGGAACTAGTCCGTGTCGATGGCGCCCTATCGCATGTCGGCATCTGAACTAGCTGAACTGAAGAAGCAGTTAGAAGAATTGCTTGAGAAGAAGTTTATTCGTCCGAGTGTGTCGCCGTGGGGTGCTCCGGTGTTATTGGTTAAGAAGAAGGAAGGTTCAATGAGGTTATGTGTTGACTACCGACAGTTGAATAAAGTTACAATCAAGAATCGGTATCCTTTGCCGAGGATTGATGATTTGATGGATCAACTCGTTGGAGCTTGTGTATTTAGTAAGATTGATCTGAGATCTGGATATCATCAAATTCGTGTGAAGTCAGAGGATATTCAGAAAAATGCATTCAGAACGAGGTATGGACATTATGAATATTCTGTTATGCCGTTTGGAGTTACTAATGCACCTGGTGTTTTCATGGAGTATATGAACAGGATATTTCATCCATACCTTGACAAGTTTGTGGTGGTGTTCATTGATGATATTCTGATTTATTCGAAGAGCGATGAGGAGCATGCAGAACATCTCAGAGTTGTGTTGGAATTGCTGAAGGAAAGGAAACTTTATGCGAAGTTGTCCAAGTGTGAATTCTGGTTAGAGGAGGTGAGTTTTCTTGGTCATGTAATTTCCAAGAATGGAATTGATGTGGATCCTACGAAAGTAGAAGCGGTGTCTCAGTGGGAAGCGCCGAAGAACGCTTCGGAGATCCGTAGTTTTCTGGATCTTGCAGGTTACTACCGGAAGTTTATTGAAGGATTTTCCAAACTGGCGTTGCCGTTGACTAAGTTGACCAGGAAGGGTCAGATATTTGTTTGGGATGTTGAATGTGAGAAAGGATTTCAAGAGCTGAATAGGAGGTTGACAAGTGCTCCGATCTTGATTTTGCCAGATCCGACTAAGTCTTTTGTGGTGTATTGTGACGCATCATTAATGGGATTAGGTGGTGTGTTGATGCAAGATAAGCAGGTTGTGGCTTATGCTTCACGACAGTTGAAAGTGCATGAAAGGAATTATCCGACCCATGATTTGAAGTTGGCAGCTGTTGTGTTTGTTTTGAAGTTGTGGAGACATTATTTATATGGTTCTCGGTTTGAGGTATTCAGTGATCATAAGAGTCTGAGGTATCTCTTTGATCAGAAAGAGTTGAACATGAGGCAGAGAAGATGGTTAGAATTCTTAAAAGATTATGATTTCGGTTTGAATTATCATCCTGGTAAAGCAAACGTGGTTGAGATGCTTTGAGTAGAAAGTCTTTGCACATGTCGATGTTAATGGTTCGTGAGTTAGATTTGGTTGAGCGTTCGAGATCTAAGTTTGGTTTGTGAAACTACTCCGAATAGTGTGAAATTGGGTATGTTGAAGCTGACTAGTGGTATTCTGGAAGAGATCAGAAATGGACAGAAATCTGATGTTGGTTTAGTTGATAAGTTGACATTGACCAACCAAGGTCAAGGAGGCGAGTTCGAATCGAGAATGGTGTTATGATTTGGTGATCGGGTGTGTGTTCCGGATGTTGCCGAAATTAGGAAGAGCATTTTGGAAGAAGGGCATCGTAGCGGGTTAAGTATTCATCCCGGTGCTACTAAAATGTACCATGATTTGAAGAAGTTGTTTTGGTGGCCGGGAATGAAAAAGGAAATTGAGTTTGTGTATGCTTGTTTGGTTTGTCAGAAGTCGAAAATCGAACATCAGAAACCATCAGGGTTGATGGAGCCGTTGTTTGTTCCAGAATGGAAGTGGGATGGAATCTCAATGGATTTTGTGTCTGGTTTACCAAGGACAACTAAGAATTGTGATTCTATCCGGGTTATGTGGATAGGTTGACAAAATCGCCCACTTCATTCCGATAAGAATGGATTATCCGATGGAGAGATTAGCGTAATGTATGTCGAAAAGATTGTGAGTTTGCATGGTATTCCGTCTAGCATTGTGTCGGATCGAGATCCGAGGTTTACATCTAAGTTCTGGACAGGATTGCAAGAAGCCTTGGGTACCAAGTTGCGTTTGAGTTTCGCTTATCATCCGCAGACAGATGGTCAGACGGAAAGAACGATTCAGTCGTTGGAAGATTTGCTGAGAGCTTGTGTGTTAGAGAAGGGTGGAGCTTGGGATAACTATCTGCCATTGATTGAGTTTACCTACAACAATAGCTTTCACTCGAGTATTGGTATGGCTCCGTTTGAGGCATTGTATGGTAGGAGGTGTCGGACACCATTGTGTTGGTATGAAACTGGAGAGAGTGCTGTGATTGGACCGGAAATTGTTCAACAAACTTCGGAAAAGATTAAGATGATTCAGGAGAAGATGAGGACTTCTTAGAGTCGTCAGAAGAGTTACCATGATAAGAGGAGGAAAGACCTTGAGTTCAGTGAAGGAGAGCATGTGTTTATGCGAGTTACTCCGATGACTGGTATTGGTCGAGCTTTGAAGTCAAAGAAGTTGACTCCACGATTTATTGGTCCTTTTCAGATTTCCAAAAGAGTTGGGAAGGTTGCATATCAGATTGCTTTGCCGCCACTTGCGAATCGCATGATGTTTTCATGTGTCTCGGTGAGGAAGTACATTCGATCCGTCTCATGAGATTCGGGTAGATGACACAGTGAGAGAATTTAACGTGAAGCGGTACTGCGAGGATTGAGGATCGGAAGTTGAAACAGTTGAGGCAAAGAGATTGCATTGGTAAGAATGGCTTGGGAGGAATTGATGGAAATGTCACTTGGGAGCTGGAGAGTCGATGAAGGACTCACCCTAATTATTCGTCGAGGTATGTTTTCGAGGACGAAAACTCTTTAAGTTGGGGAGTTGTGACACCCGAAAATAATTCGTAATTAAATAATTATGATTTTAATTATTAAATTAATTGAGAGCATAGTTTATTTAATATATTGAATTATTGAGATTAATTATGGATTTATTGGATGTATGTGGAGTAAAGTGGGGTGTGAGGAGTAAAAGACTCTACTCACATTTATTGATTTATTTAATTTATGTTAAAAGGAATAAAAGGAATTAAATAAGAAAAGAGGAAAAAAGGGATCATTTTGGAGAAAACAAGATACGTGAAGTGAGAAGAGAAGGAAAGAAGGAAAAAGACCTAGGAGCGTCAGAAATCGAAGAACCCACAAGGTAAGGGGTGATTTCGACTGATTATTGCTTATTATAGGTTTTGATGTTAATATTATAGACCATGGCATGTTAGGAATCTATGTTTAGGAAATTCTAGGTTTCCATGGATGTATACCTAATAGTGTCAGTTGGTGTCAGATTGAGTCTGATTGTGTCAGAATATGTATGGAATATGATTAGAGTGTCAGTAGATGAAAATAGATGATGGAAATATGTTGGTTGATGAGATAGATGATGTAAAATGATGTATTTTGGTGTTTCTCATATAGCAACTCGTATGGGTATGTTTGAGTTTGAATTGAAATGGATGGATGTTGTCAAAAGTGCAGGAAATGGTTTTTTAACACGTGGGAACCGGTTCCTGTATATGTAGGAACCGGGTTCCCTTTGAAAAATTGGTAAAAATTGGAAAATTGCACTTGGGAACCGGTTCCTGTATGGGTAGGAACCGGGTTCCCATACATTTTTCCAGCAACGAGGTTTTGGAACTTTTCAGGAACCGGTTCCTGTATATGTAGGAACCGGGTTCCAACTCAAATTTTTGAAAAATGCCAAACTTTGAAAATTCGTAACTTTCAAACCGTAAGTCCGTTTTGAGCGCCGTTTTGGACGTTATTTTCTAAATTTAATGCTCTATTTTATGAACTGAAAATATTTTCCAAAACTTGAAGTTATTTTGAAAATGAACCAATTTCTGAGATAAGTGACTTTTGACTGACGCATAGTTAATGGTGTGTAGTGGAGATCCTGTGTTGATGGATGTACTGATAATGTATAGATGTATTGGCATGTTTACACTGATGTTAGATGTATGCATGATGGATTGATATATCATGTTGATTGGTTTGCATGTTTATGCTGATGTTGATTGTATGCATGATTAGTTGAGATATCATGTTGGATGGTTATTTCAGTTATGTTGAATTGATGTATTACATAGACTGATTAATGTTGTATGCTATTGATGTGCGTGCATATGCATTGTTTTGGTGAAGTTAATTCCCATTGTGCGGAATTTGGCTTGGATTGCCGATAACCGATACCCGAGTGAGGATGAGTGGTTAGGCTGGATTCGTGTCCGAGTGGTTATGGACGAATCGATGGTACTGTATCCGGTTGATGATGGATCAGTGTTGGGTGACTTGGTCACGAGTCGGTACCGCATGCATTGAGTCTGCATTATATTTGTATGAAGTGGTAACATGTTAGGATGTCTTCCAGTGTTACTCTTCGTTGATTGTTATGATTAAGCATGAATGAATATGGTTATGTGTGTGAATCTGAATTTATGTTAAGTGGGTGAAATAATATGCTTGTGATATATTATTGATTGAAAGACTTATAATATGCTTTAATTATGAGAAGTCTCACCCTTACTTTACCATTTCAGATTAAATTAGCAGCTGAGGAGTCGGTGAGGATGACTCTAGAGCTTATCTTTTAGTCCGTGCGTCAGTGTCATGCTCTGATTAGATTGTAACACTGGGGAACGCTTAGTTAGGAGAATCATTACTGTTTAATTATTTTGGATTCGAATTCCTTGATGGCCTCGATGTCTTATTAATTTCAATTTTGGTATTTCCGCTGTGTAAGACATGGTTTTACAATTATTGAATTGTTGGATGATGACCCTCAGTGTAGCATGGCTACGGTTTGAATGAAGTTTATTTTGGTTATTAATTGTGACATCCCTTATTATACCGTGTTAAACTCTGATTAAAGATGATTTAGATATTAATTTAATTAATATATTCGGGGTATTTAGATGGGGTGTTACAGTGGCTATCCAGGAGGGTCATATGACACATCCTTCCTAATTTATTATCAGGATCATGCTGCCTATTATGTCTGGGGTGGACATGTATTTTTTTGGTTCCACTTAAGTTATTTTGTATTATAAATTTTATTCAAAAATACGGTTCCTATTGATTTATTTTCATTGAATATTATATTTCAGGAAATGAGGGCTTTGAAACATGTCAACCGCTCCAGCAAAATCTTTGATCTCTATATTCCACAGGCTTAGTGGTTCCATAATACTGTCATCAGAGGTAGGTTACTCAACCATGTCAAGATAACCAGAGCTGAGACGGTTGACTAGATGGTTGAGCATCTAAGACCTGACCCGGACAGGGCTGCTGCGGACTGCGACTCCACAAACGCGGCGCACGTGAGGTTTTCCTACCTAAAAGAGATATATGGGGAGCAACTGTAACACCCGTAATTAAATAAGTAATTTAATTTAGGATTATAAAGTATTTTCCGATTAATTTAACGATTAAGCCAAATTGTAGGTGGAACTGTTAATATAATAATCGGGTAAAAATAGTTAGAATAAAAATAATGTTAGAATTATTCTATTATTTGGAATTAATAAATTAAATGTAGTATATTAAGTATAAGAGAAAATTAGTATTTTTTGGAGAGTATTATTTAATAAACCATATTTTATTAGGAGCTACTATATAAGTTGAGTAACCTAGTAAAATAAGAATGAATGTTGCTTGCCAAAACCAAAAGCCAAACCATAGCCGTGGAGAAAAACCAGAAGAGAGAAAGGAAGAAAAGTTGGAAACAAGGGTTGCTATGAGGGATCGTTGCTGTCCGAGAGTTCGCCAATTCCGATCGAATTTCCGAGTTCCCGTCAATCCACAGGTAAGGGGTGGGGTTCGGGTTTTATAATCGATTGTAGGATAATTTTTATGTAGGGTTTAGGGTTGCATAATTACACTGTTAATCTTGTTTCGTCGGTAGAATTTTGTTGCTGGAATGAATTATATCACTTCATGTGTTAAATTAATTAATGTGCGTGGTTATACTGTGTAATTGGTATCAATTTACTACTCTGCTATGCGTTTCCGTTCTGTGCAAATTGTGTTGAGTCGATGCTAAGGGAGGCGACCGTCCCTGCGTGGCATAAGAGGAGGGGAGGCGACTGCCTCCTGTGGAGAAGAAGGGTGAGGCGACCTTCTGGGAGAAGGAGACTACCGTCTCCTTGGGCTACTTGGGAGATGAGGAGACCGCCTCAGGTGGAAGGGGGTGGGCGTCTCAGTTCATGCATATTTGTACTCTTTCACCTGACTTACTGGCTTTGAAAGTGTAATGTTCGTATATTCGTAGAATGGTATAATAGGAAAACAATACTCTTAGCATAACATAGAGAGTCATAGCAGGGGATGAATGAATCATAAGACATTAAGTGAAATTAGCCTTAGCAGTAGCATAATTACTCTAGCAGTAGTGGAAATAATACCAGAAAATTTGTAATTAGCAGCAACAGTTATCATAGATATAGTGAATTAAGTAGTGGTAAAAACCAATCGAAAATGTAGAATTGCTAATGATACGATCAGAATTAATTAATAGAATAATTAGGATTAATTACTAATGTTGCAGAAAACTAAAAATGGAGCAGAAATAACACTGTCAGTCGAATTAAGCAGAGAAATTAGTTTGTCGGAATTGGACGAAATTTTACGAGATAGTTCGAGTATACGGGTAGTTAATTAAAACAGCGTCGTTTCGTTGAAACTCGTGTTAGTTGCTGAATTGTCGATACTGTCGGAATGATGCCGTTATGTCCGAATTGGATGATCTAAGTGCCGTAGGTTTAAATGGCCAAAGTCAAAGAATGAAATAGATTGAAATAAATTATATTTGTATCGTGTTGACGTTTTTATTTTGTTGTTGAAGTTGATGTTGATAATTAAGTTGATGTCGTTCGTGCATGAATTTAAGTTGCCGTTATTTAAGTCGTTGTTGGGATTTCATTCGTGCATGATACATAGCATGTGCATTTTAAGTTGGCCTGGATTAGCACCACGTTGTAAGTTGAAGGCTTATGCCTTGTTGAATGCCTCGATAATCTGACATGTTTTAAGTTGGGAGTTTACTCCAAATGGATCCACATGCATCTGCATTTTGTTGAGTCGCATCCGAGTTGCATTTTAAGTCGTTGTTGATTTTATGTTGTTTTGTGGATATCGTATGTTATTAATTAGAGTGGAATTTAATGTATGTTTCTTTACCTAAGCATATGAATTATCGTACTTTCGCTTATATTATTCGATATCTCACCCTTTCTATTTTGTTGGCCGTTACCTTTATATTGGTGACATGCAGGTAATGAAGAATAGGAGGATTAATAGTTTATGGTGTCGTCGCTCTGATACGTAGCACTCGGGGGGAAACGAACGCTTTGTTTTATTTATGATTATGCATTTGATTCCGTTGAACTCAGTCGTGGTTTTGACTAATACTTATGATTTTCCATTATTTCAAAGATGCTACGTCGTTTGAATTAATTATGTTGAGATTTCCGCTGCGGTTGAGTATTCCAACTTGAATTGTTAAAGTTTAATTATGGAGAAATTGTTCTTATTCTTATGTGTTACGTATGTGCCAAGAAGTAAATTATTTTAATGTTATTTTCAAGTTGAATAAGTGTAATGCCTTAAGTTTTAGTTAAAAATATTGGCACTCTGATTTTAAAATAACGTTGCGTAGATTAGGGTGTTACATTAGTGGTATCAGAGCAGGTCGGTCCGTCCGGCCAGGTTGTTGTGTCGTTAACAATCGAGTATTGTTAATTACTTTTATCTAACTGTTGGTTATGTTGTAGTGCTAAGTTGAGATGGCTGGAAGGAACGATGTTGCGATTGTTGCTGCCTTAGAAGCAATGGCTTATGCTCTGGGGAATCAACGGAATGCTGGTGGGGATGCTGGATCCCAAAGTTTGGCGACCTTCCAGAGAGAGAATCCACCGGTGTTCAAAGGCAAACATGATCCTGATGGTGCTCTGGAGTGGTTGAAGGAGATTGAGTGGATCTTTCACGTGATGAACTGTACTACTGCGCAGAAGGTTCGGTATGGAACTCACATGTTGGCTAGTGAGGCTGATGATTGGTGGTTGGATACGCTTGCAAGATTGGAAGTTGCAGGTGAGGAAGTCACTTGGGCTATGTTCCGTAGGGAATTTCTGAGGAAATATTATCCTGAAGATGTTCGAGGTAAGAAAGAGATTGAATTCCTTGAACTGAAGCAGGGTAATAAGTCTGTTACCGAGTATGCTGCTAAGTTTGTGGAGTTGGCCAAGTTCTATCCGCATTATAGCGCGAAAACTGCTGAGTTCTCGAAGTGCATCAAGTTTGAAAATGGGTTGTGCTCTAAGATCAAGAAAGCAATTGGGTATCAGAAGATCCAGGTTTTCTCTGATTTGGTGGATAGCTGCCGGATTTTTGAAGAAGATAGCAGTGCTCATCACAAGATAGTTACTGAGAAGAGGAGCAAGAATCATAGTCGTGGTAAGCTGTATGATGCTCCAGCTGGTAAAGGAAAACAAGAAGTTGTTGAGGGCCAGAGAACTAGTGGGGGAGACGCTCCTGCTAGTGTGACTTGTTTCAAGTGTGGGAAACCTGGTCACAAGGGCAATGCCTGTACTAATGAGGTGAAGAGGTGTTTCCGTTGTGGACAGACCGGGCATGCAATATCTGATTGCAAGCACAAGGAGATGATATGCTTTAATTGTGGTGAAGAAGGGCATATCAGTCCTCATTGTCAGAAACCGAGGAAACCGCCTGGTGCAAAGGTGTTCGCGTTGGTTGAGACTCCAACGGACAGAGATAACAGAGGTGTGTTTTCGTGGATCTAACTCCGTTAATTAGTATGATTGGTGAGGTCAAAGTGAAATGAAATTGCGCGAGTACGTTGGATTTTGATTGTAGTGAGTTGCGATTATGTCGGAAGGTTAGACATGGAGACGAGGTTAAGGATGGATGTGTCGGACGAATTTTCGAGGACGAAAATATTCTAAGTGGGGAAGAGTTGTAACACCCGTAATTAAATAAGTAATTAATTTAGGATTATAAAGTATTTTCCGATTAATTTAACGATTAAGCCAAATTGTAGGTGGAACTGTTAATATAATAATCGGGTAAAAATAGTTAGAATAAAAATAATGTTAGAATTATTCTATTATTTGGAATTAATAAATTAAATGTAGTATATTAAGTATAAGAGAAAATTAATATTTTTTGAAGAGTATTATTTAATAAACCATATTTTATTAGGAGCTACTATATAAGTTGTGTAACCTAGTAAAATAAAGAATGAATGTTGATTGCCAAAACCAAAAGCCAAACCATAGTCGTGGAGAAAAACCAGAAGAGAGAAAGGAAGAAAAGTTGGAAACAAGGGTTGCTATGAGGGCTCGTTGCTGTCCGAGAGTTCGCCAATTCCGATCGAATTTCCGAGTTCCCGTCAATCCACAGGTAAGGGGTGGGGTTCGGGTTTTATAATCGATTGTAGGATAATTTTTATGTAGGGTTTAGGGTTGCATAATTACACTGTTAATCTTGTTTCGTCGGTAGAATTTTGTTGCTGGAATGAATTATATCACTTCATGTGTTAAATTAATTAATGTGCGTGGTTATACTGTGTAATTGGTATCAATTTACTACTCTGCTATGCGTTTCCGTTCTGTGCAAATTGTGTTGAGTCGATGCTAAGGGAGGCGACCGTCCCTGCGTGGCATAAGAGGAGGGGAGGCGACTGCCTCCTGTGGAGAAGAAGGGTGAGGCGACCTTCTGGGAGAAGGAGACTACCGTCTCCTTGGGCTACTTGGGAGATGAGGAGACCGCCTCAGGTGGAAGGGGGTGGGCGTCTCAGTTCATGCATATTTGTACTCTTTCACCTGACTTACTGGCTTTGAAAATGTAATGTTCGTATATTCGTAGAATGGTATAATAGGAAAACAATACTCTTAGCATAACATAGAGAGTCATAGCAGGGGATGAATGAATCATAAGACATTAAGTGAAATTAGCCTTAGCAGTAGCAGAATTACTCTAGCAGTAGTGAAAATAATACCATAAAAATTGTAATTAGCAGCAACAGTTATCATAGATATAGTGAATTAAGTAGTGGTAAAAACCAATCGAAAATGCAGAATTGCTAATGATACGATCATAATTAATTAATAGAATAATTAGGATTAATTACTAATGTTGCAGAAAACTAAAAATGGAGCAGAAATAACACTGTCAGCCGAATTAAGCAGAGAAATTAGTTTGTCGGAATTGAACGAAATTTTACGAGATAGTTCGAGTATACAGGTAGTTAATTAAAACAACGTCATTTCGTTGAAACTCGTGTTAGTTGCTGAATTGCCGATACTGTCGGAATGATGTCGTTATGTCCGAATTGGATGATCTAAGTGTCGTAGGTTTAAATGGCCAAAGTCAAAGAATGAAATGGATTGAAATAAATTATATTTGTATCGTGTTGACGTTGTTATTTTGTTGTTGAAGTTGATGTTGTTAATTATGTTGATGTCGTTCGTGTATGAATTTAAGTTGCTGTTATTTAAGTCGTTGTTGGGATTTCATTCGTGCATGATACATAGCATGTGCATTTTAAGTTGGCCTGGATTGGCACCACGTTGTAAGTTGAAGGCTTATGCCTTGTTGAATGCCTTGATAACCTGGCATGTTTTAAGTTGGGAGTTTACTCCAAATGGATCCACATGCATCTGCATTTTGTTGAGTCGCATCCGAGTTGCATTTTAAGTCGTTGTTGATTTTATGTTGTTTTGTGGATATCGTATGTTATAGATTAGAGTGGAATTTAATGTATGTTTCTTTGCCTAAGCATATGAATTATCGTACTTTCGCTTATATTATTCGATATCTCACCCTTTCTATTTTGTTGGCTGTTACCTTTATATTGGTGACGTGCAGGTAATGAAGAATAGGAGGATTAGTAGTTTATGGCGCCGTCGCTCTGAGACGTAGCACTCGAGGGGAAACGAACGCTTTGTTTTATTTATGATTATGGATTTGATTCCGTCGAACTCAGTTGTGGTTTTGATTAATACTTATGATTTTCCATTATTTCAAAGATGCTACGTCGTTTGAATTAATTATGTTGAGATTTCCGCTGCGGTTGAGTATTCCAACTTGAATTGTTAAAGTTTAATTATGGAGAAATTGTTCTTATTCTTATGTGTTACGTATGTGCCAAGAAGTAAATTATTTTAATGTTGTTTTCAAGTTGAATAAGTGTAATGCCTCAAGTTTTAGTTTAAAATTCTGGCACTCTGATTTTAAAATAACGTTGGGTAGATTGGGGTGTTACAGCAACTCCGTGCAGCAACACTTGCAAAAAGACCTTCACAGGCAGTTGAGAGCCTGTGGATGAGTATATTTTTGTTTAGTTTCACCATGGTTGTGTCATCCGGTGTTTTCTGATGTACTTGGTAGGCATGTCTGTCTTTGTGGACACGAGTGACCACTACACCGATGTGGCCTACCTGAGATATTTTATGGACTTGTCTATAGTTCGTGATTGGAACTGGGGTGCCACTGTTCTGACCTTCCTCTACCAAAAGCTGAATGAAGCTTCCAGATGGAGGGCGAGGGCGCTCATAGGCTCGTGCACACTCCTGACGATACTTTTTATTTTAACGATAAATTTTAATTATTTTTAATTTATTTATACTTACACATTATGTTTTTGTTTATGCAGAGCTGAATTATCTCATACTTTCACCGCATCCATGATTACATCGAAGATCCCGACTATCAGGCCGCCATGCCAAGGGCTGCCGAGTTTATTCTCAACATGGGCAACCAAAATGTGCTTCATTGTCGAGTGTTCCTTGATCGTACTACCCATGACGACATTAACTGGATCCCGTTTGCGAATTACAAAGAGGTTGTGGCATTCGATCACATCTCATTATACTCTTGGTGGCTATCTTGTGGGTCTAACATGATGGTCAGGTATATGTTAGAGCGGTGGATGCACCAGTTTGGCTATGTGCAGATCATACCTAGATCTCCTTTTCAGGCTTCTCCCGACACCATGACACGACGGACTCTCGATGACGTCTTGCAGGATTTGGAGAATCATGTGGTGTCAAAGGAGTATTTGGTGATGCGGGCATCCCATATGTGGCATTTTGTTGAGGGTTATGTGACATGGTTCTTTAGAGTGTCACACCCTTTCATGACACCGGATGGTCTTGGAGATCCATCGACGCCCGCACATGAGGAGCTCTTGGAGAACGAGAAGGCGCAAGATGACCATGCCATTGATCTAGTGCCCATCTGTCAGCATATCCGCCAGTTTGGACGAGAATCATTGGATGCAGGGGTTGTGCGTGAGGACGGTGACCTTGTCGTTGCCATGATGGAGATGATCGTCGCTGAGGAAGAGTGTGCAGTGCATTACTGGAGGCAGAGGAGGGCACAGGGGTTATGATTAGGCATACACAGTAGCCTTTACGTTTTGTTCTTTGATTTTGTAATAATTTAATCGCATTTACTTTTGGAACAATTTTTGTAATTTGATATTTATGACTATTTTTCTCACATCACATAGTAATATTTAGTTGGTTTGCGCATATAGAATGTGATTTATTTGAATTTATGAAAATGGGCGTATAATGCAACTTATAGCGAAAATAATTGTATTTTTAAATATCTTTTAACACATTCAGGAAAGGTTTTGTAAGTGCACTTACGAATTAATCTTTCTGGATGAATTCGTAAGTGCACCTACGAAGTAAGCTTATTTTTTTCAAATTAAACGTTTAAAATAATAACACGTACAAAATAAGGTGAATTCATAAGTGCAATTACGAATTCACCCAGAAAGGTCAATTCGTTAGTGCGCTTACTAATTCACCCTATAAAAGTGAATTCGTAAGTACACTTACGAAGAGTGTTTTTGATTTTTCAAGGCTGTGGGAGAAAACCACTAAATATGTGAAGAAATATCCATCTAAAATCACTTTTAGACCTAATTGTCACTCTTAGACCTAATTGTCACATCATGGATCTCCTAAATTTTACTGAAAATTACTCAAATAATGTACTATGTTGAAAGAACTTGGAGCTTTAGCATTAGAAGGAATATTAACAGAAATAGGTTATGAAATTCATTTAAAAATGTATAAATTATTTTCACTGTTGAAAACTGATAAGACGTTTTCTAATAAATTATCTACCTTAGATTGATATTCATATAGATCTCACCTGATTTATAAGATTTATAAAAGTGTGTTTGTAGATAAATAAATATATAGTTTTAGTGTGTTCTACAACTAAATGATGAGAAAATAATGCTATGATAGAATTCTAATTCTTGTTTAGAAAACAGATCATGAACAACAACATTTGTGACGAGAACCTTCAGTGCTTCGGTTCGAACGATAAGCAATATACATCTGCGACCTTTTTCGGTTCCAACAATGATTTCTTCCATGAAGTACTGCCTACTAGTTTATTAAATCCTGGTCTTGTTGCACGGGTTAACGACGATATAATCATTTAGAAAAAATGAACTAAAGCATTAAGCAATAAGTAGGTTGAAATCAGTAGGAGTTATCAAGTTCAAGAAAAGGCTGCAACAAGTCTACAAAGAAGTCTTCAAAGAAAAACACCTGTATAATTAGAGAGAATTTAGAAAGAAAGTATGCATTTTCAATACTATCAAAGTTTTTAAGAAATGTAATTTCGTATAACTCTTCACAACCTACACACTTTTACAAGTATTTGAGAAGCACTAATTGGCGCATTAATACCACACTAAAATACAAATAAAATGATGAATGGGACATGAATATGCTAAATCACATAAACAAAACAATGAAGAACAATGAGTGGACCACCTTACCATTAATAAATCGAGAGTTCCTAGATCAATCATCAACAAAGCATAAGTGTAAATGCAATAAAAAATCTTGCTAAACTACTCATATATTTTTCAAATTTAAATTTAATTAAAATATACACCAGAATTAGAGAAACTTCAAAACTAACGACCAATTTCAATCAAAGATTTCTATGTACAAATTTTCTCTCAAAGCAATAAATTTCAAATTCAAATTTTAAAACATAGAACTTGAATGGTGATTTTAATGACAAGTGGCTTAAATAATCAAACTTAATACTTTAAAAGTTGGTAGAAAATATCATCAATCGCCACTTTATAATTATACCCGAGTATGTTGGCATTGCTATGTAATTCATCCATATCATTGCCTGTAACATGAATTCCGACTATTTCATTTGCTCCAGTTTCACCATGTTAGCCACAACAACGTCAAGAATTCCATTAGATTGTGATGGAAAATAAACATGTACACATTAAGTAGTTGAGGAGAAGAATAGAATATTGTGAATTCTCACATGCGCACGGTATAAAATAAAGTGTTATTCCACCGTGGATCGAAGGAGTCCAAAAATTTCATCAAAATATTTGTAAGAACGCAAGAAAATAAGAGAATATATGTTCGCCAAAGGTGACATATTAGTAATAAGTTATAACAGAAACATAATAGTGAATTTCAAAATAGAAGTTGAAATTCAAGTATCCAACCTGTTTAAATACATAATTAATACATTAGTAAAATCAAAATCAAAATGATGCTCAATTTAAAATTATGCTCAATTCACAATCATGGCTCTTTTATTTTATAAACTCTTGTCAAGTGTCATTTCTTCTCACGTTTCAAAACTTAGCTACGCCAAAAATAAATTTTGACAGCACCTCTACGAAAGCGCTTTCATAGGCCTTAAAAAAATTTGGCTTAAAAAAAGCGTTTTCATAGGGTACCCTAAGAAAGCGCTTTTCAAAAGCGCTGCTAAAGGCCTTAGAAAAATCTCATCTAAGAAAGCGCTTTTCAAAAGCGCTGCTAAAGGTTAACTTTAGAAAGCGCTTTTCAAAAGCGCTCTTATAGCTGGCCTTAAGAAAGTGCTTTTAAAAGCGCTACTATAGGTCTATGATACGAAAGCGCTTTTAAAGGAAAAAACACTCTTATATCTGTTTACAGTGATTTCTAGTAAACAACCGTTAGTCTTCCAATTTATTGATTATTATTGGTTACTTGTAGGATCGACTAGATTGATCCTAGGACACATGTGTCATAACTTATTTCCATGTTCATACCCATTATCTTGATAAATTTATATTGTATGTTAATGTAGAATGTAAGATTCTTAAGAGATCTCTCTAAGATTGTCTATAGAAATATACTGACTGAATGTATAAAGGAAAGGCTTTGAATTAAACTTAAGATTTAACACTTGAATGCAAAGATAAAGAGTTTCTGAGAATATAAAAAAATTTGGAAATATAAAGTGTTTGAATGAAAGGACAAAGTAAAAGTGGAGTTTCTAAAGAGATAAGTGTGTTTGAAAGCAAGTAAAACAAGAACATGAAAGGAAAATTGAAAGATTTTAAGAGCAAAAATACTGTAAAAGTGAAAGGAATATAAAAAGACTTGGATTTAAATTATAAAGAATCATGATGTTCAGTACGTACATTTTGTCTTCTAACTCGTTTCCCTAAAGTCACGGTAATTTGACTGTTTTGAGATTTTTTAGTACACGAATGAACACACCAATTCTAACATAAAACACTTATTTATAGTATTTTGACCCTAACAGGTCTGACTCTACAAACATGCCACGTTCGAAGCATGCAAGCTTCTCACGTTCACTGACTTCCACGTGTCTTCTTAGAATGACGCTCTTATTTGAAATTCGAATCCCATGCCAGCAAAGTACTCCTTGTCTTTTTCGATTCGAATTCGTAAATAACCTGTTTGGACCCCTCCAATTCTTATACGTTACATAAAAGAACTCTTTATATCTAACCACTAAAAAATGCCAGATCGAATTCCATCACTTATTACTAGAAAATGAAGAGTCCTTTAGAACAATGGTTCTATATTTCCAACCAATATTCATCATTGATATCAACCTCTTTATTCGAAATATCCCTTTGATATCCAATTTTTCTTTATTCGAAATTGCCAGCTAACAATATCTGGGCTTTAGAAAGCTCTTTTAAAAGCGCTTTCATAAGCCGTTTTATAATTAAAATTAATAACCCTAAGAACGAATTCATTGTTTCATTCTCAGAAAAGCATTGTTTCCCTGTTCATCTTCTTCTCTCCTCCTACGTGCTACCTGCGTTCTTACTGTCTCTCCGTCCTAGAACTCTAGCCTCCGTCTCGTCTCCAGCCGTTCCACCTCTGTCTCGTCCTCAGCCTCTCACGGCCAGAAACTCGCTGTATTTTGCTTCTCTCCATTCCAGAACTCGCCTTTCCACTGCCTCTACTCGTCTCCAGATTCTTCAAGGTACTTTCATTTTTGATGTTATTGTTTAAGTTGAAATTTGATTAAGGTTTGTTTGTGTCAAGTTGGAAGGAGATTTTGGTTGATAGTATTATACAAGGTTATTGTTTTTGTTCATGTGTGCTGCTTCCCGGATGTGTGTTGCTGTCCGGATAAAACTAACATTTGAGCTTGTACAATATTGTTGCTAGTTTCTATTAAGAAAGCGCTTTTTCATAAAAGCGCTGCCTTAGGCCACCTATGAAAGCGCTTTTTAGAAAAAATCGTTGCCTTAGGTATGCCTAAGAAAGCGCTTTTTCCTAAATAAAAGCGCTGCTAAAATCTATAGCAGCGCCACCTACGAAAACGCTTTTAAAGCCCAAAAAAAGCGCTTTCGTAGGTCTTTTATGGCATAGTGCCTCACCTATATGTTTCACATTCCTAGAAATAAATCAAGTATTCATAAGCATGCTACATATAAACTCTATAAAGGCAAACGTGGTATAAAGCTCTCTGACATGAAAATTGAATTCCATAAGAGCTTTTACTATTAGTAAGCATGACTATAAATTATTCATCATTCAAAAATTGAAACATCCAACAAACTCATACACCAAAGCATTAGCAATACTGTAAGCATATCATAACAAATATGCATATACCAAGTTCAAGAATTCCCATGCCATTAACTCATGTCAGATATGTTGTTATGTTACCATGAAAATCCTACTCCATAAGCTCATTTCATACATGTTATGCACATCTAATGTACTATAAATCTTTTTCCTTATAGGTGGGGTGATCTATGTGAATCAAACAAAGTCGTCGTATTGTTCCAATTAGCATTGGCAAAATTTAATGGTTAATTAAATCGTTCTTTAGTAAAGTAACATGCAGCCAAATTGAAAATAAAATAGGAGAAAACCTACCAAACCCTTCAACACAATAATTGTTTCAATGTCCTTATTGTGGAAGAAAACACCGGGAAAACCATGCAAACCTGTGACACATTAAGTGGCCGCATTTCAATCAGCAAGATAAAAAATACGTATGATTAGTCATGCCATAATAGTAAGAAATAATATTACAAAGGAAAGTCACCAGCTCTAAACTTTTAGCAAATTTTAGATAGTAAAATATTGATCGCTTCCATTCCTCTTTGGAATATTAATTTGCTAGCAATGCCACATACACCTTTCAGTCTTTTCACCGCCATCATTGTGTCATCTCCAAGCTTCCACTATAAATATTGTCAAAACTTCTAGCGTAAAGTATACCCGTGGAGCTGAAACTATCAGTTAAAATCTGCACACAAATAATTGCAATGCCACAAATAGTAATTACGACAAGTTAATGGATAAGTATATGATAAAGGAAGCAGCCATGAATAAACAGGGACTTTGAATGACCAACCTCTATATCGAGTTACAAATACAAGTGTCTAACAAAAATGAATCTTATCATAGTTAGACAATAATACACATCATTGTTGGAGTCGTTGTCACCGTTTGTGAACTCGTATTGAAACAAAGTGTATTGATAGTATACTAAATAAGAGTTACATAACAAAAAATGTAGATATCAAATTTTCAACTTACTTTTAAGTTACAACTGATAAGCTTTGACTTATAACCATATACGGACGAAACAGTTCCTTTTTAAAGTCTATGTAATCTTTAAAAACTAAAAACTTTAGTCATCCTTCAGGCTGCACGATCAAACCAAACATTATTAAATGCAAAAACGTTATAAATGAGTTATGAGTAATTACCAAAAACCTGAGATCTTTTATAGTTACACAAATATTATAGTTCAATAGAGAAAATGCCACAATAACAAAAAGTATACTATTTCATGATAGATGAGTTATGAGTAATTACCAAAAACCATAGATCTTCTCTTAATAACCATGCTAACAATTTCTTCAACTATGGTAAGATTTCTACCAAAACATATGTTAGATTTGGGGATCAACCTGCATAAAATCTATTATGGGTTGTAATAAAGTTTGTGGACATAATCTGTAAAAATCTCAAGACATATTTTAGTCGAAATCTCAAGAGGAAACTCTTACAGACCCGAGTAGGCCAAGTGGCATATCAGACCTGTACAAATCACTGACACGGTCTCTCTAACTCTATATATTTACCTTTTGTCATTTATTTTGTTTATTTCCTCTCTAATCCCTTATTCCCTCCCCTCTATTATTTGTTGTTTTTATCTCTTTGGGACTAATATAAACTAATTTTTTAATAAATGGTTTTTAATTTTGTTTGATTTTTTTCACCATATGGTTCCTAGGGGAATGTGGCCCTAGTAATCCAGAGTTCGATTGACTCGCTTCCTCCTGTGTTTGGAGTCTCTTGGGAAAATAGTGGCATCAAAGCCTAACTCATATTTTAAGACTAAACAAAACTCAATCCGCTAATGGAGAAGGGTATAATTTGTGAAAGGGGATGCAAGGATTTTTCAATGTGATAATCAATTTAATTATGTTTATATTGTGCTTGGAAAGATGAGACATACGAGGTCCATCTAGATTGAGTTTTATCGAGTGAAACTCTATCAACTACTCCTACATAATTATTAACGTAGTTGAAAGTTATAATGACACACTAACTCGTTATGGATTTACGATACCTTTCACACCTCATGTGGGATATGCCAATGGAGTTTCTTTAGATTCATTCTCAAACTCTTCACAAATCCTTCACACAAAACTATGTGTCATTCATAAATGCCTCTCACTATCCAAATATGCAAATATTTTTAACTCGACATGATACACAAATTCATCCCTCAGTATCAACTTCATTGAGATTCCATTGAACAAGTATCATACACATGCAATGTTGATCTAAAGTATAAAAAATATCAAATTGACAATTTCATGGTAAAGTTTGATGCATCTATTAACATTTTTTGAAAGGGGGGCAAAAAAAAACCAAAAACAAATCCCAGGGGAAAGGCACAAGAAGTACCAAACCCAACAAAGACGAAGCAAAAATAGACAATAAGCTAAACAACCCTGATCACAAAAAAAGAGAGGAGAAGAAACAACACTATATAAAATATAACAATAAAAGCACACAGAAAAACCAACATCAGTAGAAGCTATAACTATCTAATCCAAGGAAACCTATAAGATCAACAAAACCACAAAATACATCTAAAGGAGGTCAAAACCACTCACCCGCTATTGATTTAGGAACAATGTAGGATTCTCAAGCCATGACAAAAAGGTACAAGAGTTTTCCACATACCTACCAAGATACCATTTCCATGCCAAGAAGATACACATGTCTTCCACGTCTTTCAATATCACCGAAGAACTAAAAAAGACTATATCATTCATAGGTTTCAAAATAGACCAAACCACCACATGTCAAACCATTCTCAACCTTCCTCTAGCCCTAGAAACTTTGGCTGAAGAGCTAAATGTAACACCCTAAACCCCGCACATAAAATATCACATAATTTAATTATAAATACAACCACGTAAGGTGTCTCAAAACACACATCATATTCCGTAACACGGGTTTCAACATAATAGTTCAAAGACACACAATTTTAATTGAGATGTTTACACGACATCCAACTCATATGAACCGTACATGGGATTTTCACACGACATCTAACTCACATGATCAGTATCACATATTCATATAATAAGACATTCATAATCTATCATTTCATGCTCAACGAATTATTTAAGGATTCATTACAACGAAATCATTAATAAAACAATTAAAAACGATATTGCAACTTACGACGATGTCTCATAAACGTTAATTTCATAGCATGAGTAAAAAGAATCCTAATATTCAACTCAAACAACTTAAAAATCTCAACAACATAAAAAACATTTAATTATGACATTATCAGCATAAGAGTCAATTCAAGTGTTTATCTCAACCCGATGTTACATGATTAAAGCAAGGAACCACTAGTAAAAGTGATAAACTAAAGAAGTAACTCTAAACCTATCTTCCACTTACTTCAACAATGCTACTCCGAGTATCTGCACGATGCCCATATAAATACAACATTCAAACATAAGGGGTGTGAATACTATTCAATAATTAACAGTGAAAATCAAATGGGAAATATATTAACTAATAATATCACACACCAATTACAAAAACATAAACATATAAAGTATTATAATACAAAAAATGATCACCAAATGCAACACAAATGCAAATGTACTCAACAACTAACTCTACATCCATGTGGTACCAAATTATGAACACGTTAGTCAATTTCACTCCACGATCCTAACCATAGGATTGATTCCCTCTTGGAATCATAGGACACCAAATCGCCACCATCACCATAGGTAAAGCTTCATTAATTCCACATAATAGGAATTAACAACTCACACCTGAACCATCACCACAGAATCGAGGCTCATCATAAATAACCAAAGTTTAGATAACCCGAATGCACATACTCTCAACATGCAAGAACAACACATACACGTTGGCCCATATATTGACCGTGTATGCCACCGATAACATAATCACCATCAACATAACATGTCTAAGAACAATATTTGTTTCTGCATCTAACCTTTAGTTTTAATGATAACATTACACGAGTAATTAGATAACTAATTAGTACACTAATGATTTGTTTAGTGTGTAGCTTTAGCTAACATGTTCTAACTCTGAAGAATTGGCGTATGATGTCATCAAATTCTAGACTCAACACACTGAAAGATACAAATTTGCGTTTAATAACTTAGAATGCATCTTAAAACAACGATTCTAATGAATGTTAGTTTTATTACTTCTAACCGTGACTCTATACTAGAGCTTCTGATATGTTCTCAAGATTCCATATTCTCTTGCCCAAGTTCTGAAGATTCTAAGGACAAGGTTCTGTAGAACGAGTTCTAAAGATTATGGAGACCAATGATTTTCTAGACCAACTTCCGAAGACTCTGATTGGAATACAAGGTTATATTGAACGAAGTTCTGAAGACAAGTTTAAATGGAAATAAGTTTAGAAGACTATGAAGAAAATGTTATGAAGACTCTAAAGACCAAGTGCTGAAGACAAGGTTCAGGTTGAACAAGTTCTGAAGACTCTGAAGACAAGTTTATATTGAAAGAAGTTCAGAAGACTATGAAGAAAATGTTATGAAGACTCTGAAGACCAAGTGCTGAAGATTCTGAAGACAAGGTTCAGGTTGAACAAGTTTTGAAGACTCTGATGACATAGTTATGGAGACTTAACTTTGATTCTTCTACACATACTTCAACCATTATACATCCAAAAAACCTCTGAAGTTTAGAAGAGAAGATCAAAAGGGTTCACATGAGTAATAATACAAGTTACAACATCACATTGTCTCCACTACATTGTTTTTGTAGTGCAAGGACAATAATATTATACGAAGTTATCTACCAGTGTCATTAGACAAACAAATATATTGATTCACACTCCCCTATTTTGAGATTGAGTAATATCACGACAATTAACAAATATGAATTTTATTTTCAAGATTATATTTCTCTCCTCTCATTTTCTTTTATTTTACCTTTGTAACAAAAAAAAAAAAGAAGACACATTTAATATTATAAATTGAAACATATATTTTATTATTTTACCTCTCTCATTTTAATTCTTTTATTTTAATTAAAAATAAATAAATATTAATTAATTATATTTTTTTATATTGGTTCACATTAATCAAATACTGCAATAATTAATTTTATTAAATATTACAAGTTCAATCAACTAACTAATACTCTATAAGAGTTATAAATTGTTTAGACCAATTAAGAAACATAATTAATTGAAAAGAAAAAAAGATAATTATGTTTCTATCAAAAACGAAACATAATTAGTTGAAGGAAAAAAAAGAAACATAATTAGTTTCTATCCAAAAAGAAACAGAATTAATTTTATATGAAGAAAAGACATTATATATGATTTTATTATAGAAAAGATAATAATGAATAGTAGAAAATATATTAAAGAAATATTATTAATGTTGTACTAAAATAATAATATGACTTCTAATAAAAAAGCAATAGTAAAGTACTACTTTATAAATTTTATTTTTACAAAGTAACTTAGTTTTAATTACTAGTATCATGTTGAGATCATCTACCATATATACCATTTTCTTTGATCCTTAGTATAACAATATTTATAGAAAAATATTTTTATTTTTAAAATTATTTTTATAACACAAATATAAAATTTATTATTAATCAACTTCGTTATTGTATTAACCAGAAAAATACATGTTATTAACCATGAATTTTATTTATAATACATTAATCAAATTTACTACTTTATTAACTAATAATTTACATAATCTTAACTAAGTTCTGACATTAAAATATAAAATACAATAATCAATTTTTACACTCTATTTACCAATTTTATTTGCTATGTTTCATAATTTTAAAATATGTGATTAATATCATATATTTTTTGATTAATGCAATAACGAAGTTGGTTAATAACAAATTATATATTTATGTTATTAAAATAAATTTAAAAATAAAAATATTTTTTTATAAATATTATTATTTTATTTTAAAAAATATTATTCACTGTATAAATACGGTGAACATTATTTAATGTAATTATTTGATGAAAATAATGTTAGTATTTGATGAAAATAATGTTGTAAGAATAAGATTACTCAAAACATAATTAACAAGTTTCATATGTTTATTTATATATTTTCCTTTTTAAAATATACTACTCTTCATATATTTATATTTACTATTTTTAATTTTTTGTATTCCAAATTAAAGCAATAGTATTACTCACAGCCTAATTTTAGGACGAGATACGATCTGCATTGAAGTCCCTAATTAATTCTTCATTACAGAAGTCATTCTTTCTAATCGCTAAGAACTCAAACAAAAATTGGGAATTTCCAAAACCACGCGCTAATTCCATTTTGTGGAGTATTTACGTATTTTTTCATTAAAAATATAAGAAAACTTTTGAAATTTCCAAGTGCCTTTTCTTTCTCCCCCACCACTCTCAGACGGTTACCTTCTCAGAAAATGTGGTAACACTTTCCTACTTAAAAGCCTACTCTCTCTCACCCATTTTCCTCTCATTTTCATCCAAAATCTCTAGAACCTCTCTCTTTACTCAAAAACACTTTTCTCTCTATTGTAACTGTTTTTCATAACAATGTCTCGCCGCGGTGGGGGAAACCATCCCGATAATCGCCGGAATCAACCACCTCCTGCTCATTCTCAACAACCTTCCGTCAATGCTGCAGGATCAGGCCGTGGCGGTGGACGTGGCTCTCGCGGTGGACGAACCGCCGCTCCTCCTCCGTCGTATGCTCCACCACCGGTCACCTCTCCTCCTTCTGTTACCGCGCCGGTCGTACGACCGTCTGTTGCAGCGCCGGTTGTTAATCCGTCTGTTGCAGCGACCGTTGCGTCCTCGAGTTTGGCTCCGAATCTTCCGTCACCGGCGACGGTTTCCACTGAGACGCTGACTAGCGATCTTAAAGAGAAGGCTACTCTACAGTCGGCTCCGTCTTCTCAGAAGGCGGTTAGGTTTCCTAACCGACCTGATTACGGTAGATTGGGGAGAAAAATTCAAGTTCGTGCTAATCATTTTCAGTTGCAAGTTGCTGATAAGGATATACACCACTATGATGTTAGCATTTTCCTTTTGAACTCTGATTTTAAGTTTTGATTATTATGTTGGTTAGGTTACAATGTAGTATGAGTTTTTGAGAGGCTGAAAATTTTGATAAATGTTTTTAGGTTTCTATTTCGCCAGAGATTATTTCTAAGAAAGTGTGCAGAGATATTATAAACCAGTTAGTGAAAATGTATCGGGAATCCCAGTTGGACAACCGCATACCTGCTTACGATGGAAGAAAAAGCTTATTTACTGCTGGGGAGTTACCTTTTAACTCCAAGGTTTTTGTGGTTAACTTGACTGATGAAAATAGAGGGTCATCTTCTGAATCTTCTGATAGGTGAGTTTACTGCAAATGGGTTAGTAATGAGTTAATAGTGTAGGAATGGATTGCTGATTTTGTTTATTGTCACAGGAAAAAGCGGGAGTTTAAGGTTACTATAAAGTTTGCTGCCAAGATGGATCTCTACAGCCTTACTCAGTTTCTCCGTCGAATGCAACTGGATTGTCCATATGAAACCATTCAAGCTCTTGACATTGCTTTGAGGGCAACTCCTTCTGAAAAGTAGAGTTTTATTTTTTGAGTTTTGTTTATTTGGATTCGCTGATTTTGTGTTTTAAGTGAATTTTTTATAATTGATGAATTGTGTTTCAGGTATATTGTTGCTGGGAGGTCTTTTTTCTCTCCGAGTTTGGGCCAGCCGGGTCCTCTTGGTGGTGGCATTGAGTATTATAGGGGTTTTTATCAAAGCATTAGGCCAACCCAAATGGGGCTTTCGCTTAACATAGGTTTTAGTTTTACACATTACTATTATTTTTCTGATCGAGTAATCTTCAACTGAATCTAGATTTTTGCAGTCTTTGACTAGTTATACTTTGTTGCAGATGTATCTTCAAGAGCTTTCTATGAGCCAATTCTTGTCACTGAATTTATTAAGAAACATTTTAAATTGGATTTTTCAAGGCCACTGTCTGATCAAGATCGTGTCAAGGTATTTGTGATTTTTTTTATGATGTAATGATTTAATTAAGTAAAGTAACATCTTATGTTTATATTTTATTTGAGTCAGATCAAGAAAACCTTGAGAGGTGTTAAGGTAAAACTATCTCATAGTGGGAAAATAAGAAGTTGCAAGGTAACCGGTATCTCAAGAGAGCCACTCAAAGACCTCACGTAAGCAATTTGAAATTCAGTTCTATGGTTTTAATTATTTCTTGAGGCTGGGTGGGTAAATTGTTCCTTAAACTCCTTGGTTGAGTTTTATTTTTTACATCTCACTCTTTAGTTTGTAATATATATTCCTTGTAGGTTTATGCTTGAAGACAATGCGAATAAGAAAAAAGTTATTGATTATTTCCGTGAGAAATACAATATTGTGTTAAAGCATCCACTTCTTCCCGCTCTCCAAGCTGGAACTGACTCGAGACCTATGTATTTTCCAATGGAGGTTTTCTTCTTTGGACTTTCTCTATCTAATTCATGTTCTTAACAATGTTTTGTTAGACCTTAAATCTGATGTGTTTTTATCCCTTGTAGCTTTGTCATATTGAGCCTGGACAGAGGTACTCCAAAAGATTGAATGAAGAACAAGTAACTGCTCTTTTAAAGGCTACTTGTCAGCGTCCTCATGAGAGGGAAGGTGATATTAAACATGTATGTTATGTGATAGAGTAATATTTTCTTTACACAAGTAATATTTAGGTTGTGATAGAGTCCATGTTTTCTTTCTTTCATAGTTGTCCTTTCATTTCTTGATAGATTGTGAAGCAACACCATTTCAACGTTGACGAGGTTGTGAAAGAATTTGGCATTAATGTTAGGGAAGAGCTCGCCCTTGTTGATGCTCGGGTTTTGCCTCCTCCGACGGTATACATAGTTTAAGCTTTTCAAAATTTGGAAAATTATCTAGATGTGTAATATTTAACTTAATTGTCTTTCTGCAGCTAAAATATCATGGAAGTGGAGGTGAATCAAAAATTGACCCTCGAATGGGTCAATGGAATATGATTAATAAGGTGTGAAATGAAAAATCTATCTTTTAGAATTAATGCTTTCAAATTCTTGTGGTCTCTATGATACATTACATTCATGCATGTAAGAGAGTTTTGTTCTCATTAAATTTTAATTTCACTTAGTCTCTATATTACATTTATGCATGTGATGAATTTTGTTCTCATTACATTTGTCATGCTTGTGCTGTTCTTGTACATATGTATTAGATTTGTATTATTATGATTCCCATATCTGGTGTTAGATTTCTTTTACATGACAATGTTTAGATTGTTAAGCGCCCCAGTTGACCTTGTATGTTGATGGTTACATTTCTGAAATAGTGTCAACCTCTTGTTTTGTAGAGAATGGTTGATGCTGGAAAAGTGCAATTTTGGACTTGCATTTGCTTTTCAAGAATGGACCCAACTCAATTTTGTACCCAATTGGTTAATATGTGTCGAAGCAGGGGAATGGTATGTTGTTTGTTTGTATCATTTTATAATTTGATGAGATAATTATATATATGTTCTCTATAATTTTGACAACTTTTTTGTTTCGAGCCTGTACCAGACTTTCAACCCAGATCCTTTGGTACCGATTTTCCCAGGGAATCCAAATCAAATTGAAAAAGAGCTTGTCGAACTTAACAAGAAGTGCAAGGAAACACTTGATAGAACAAAGCAGGAAGGAAGACTGCAGTTGTTGATTATAATTATGCCCGATTTTAAGAGTAAAGCATACGGTAAGCTTTTTACTTGTCTAAATCAAATTTTAAGGTTTGGTTTTAGATTGTTAAATCAAATTGTTTTGTTTTGCAGATAAAATAAAACGTGTATGTGAGACCGAGTTGGGAATAATTTCCCAATGTTGTCAACCAAGACAAGCGGCAAAGATGAATAAACAATATCTTGAAAATTTGTCGCTAAAGATTAATGTTAAGGTTTGACTTATTCAGTAACCCGCTTGTTTTGCTTCTTGATTTTATTTCTTCCAAGTTTTAAACATGTTATTCTTGACTGTATAGTCTGGAGGCCGTAACACTGTGTTGAATGATGCATTTGAGAAAAGAATTCCTCTTGTAACTGATGTGCCAACAATAATATTTGGTGCTGATGTAACTCATCCTCAGCCGGGAGAAGATTCAACTCCTTCTATAGCTGCAGTAAGCTTTGAGTTTTTCTGTTTTTTATGTGCAACTGTTTTATGAAATCATATTTAGATATATCACTTTGTTTGCTTGTTGATTATTTTAAGGTGGTGGCATCAATGGACTGGCCTTGGGTCACAAGATACAGAGGAATTGTTTCTGCCCAGATTCATCGTGAAGAGATAATTCAAGATCTTTTTAAAACAACTGTGCATCCTCAGAAGGGAGTTCAGCCCGCTGGCATGATAAGGTAATCCTGTTAGATTTGTGGATTCCTCATGATGAAACATAGTTGATTCTTTTATTTTTCAGGGAGTTAATCTTGGCTTTCCATAAATCAACTGGGCTTAAGCCTCAGAGGATTATATTTTACAGGTTGGTTTGTTTTTTACACATGATACATAATGATGTAAATATATGCATTTTAACTTATTTTAATTATATATATGATATATGATTTATTCTTCATTATTTTTCTGCATATCAGAGACGGAGTAAGTGAGGGACAGTTCAGTCAGGTTTTGCTGTATGAGATGGATGCAATTCGGAAGGTATGACATAGCTAAATTTATAATTTTTATTTGTTATCATACTGGCTAAACTCATACACAGCGAGATTGGGGAATTGAGGCCATTTGGGTTTAAACTGTCACTCTAGCAGATAGCTCTACATCAGTTAACCACTGCTCTGTGCACTACAGAGCAACTCAATATTTAAGAACTTGCAGCCATGTATTGTAGACAGAATTTAGGACTTTTCAAAGTTGGTTTTTTGTTGCACCATTAAATTCAGTGTATGTTTTAACTTTTAAATTTTTTTCTCAGGCTTGTTGCTCAATACAGGAAGGGTATCTACCTACAGTTACTTTTGTAGTGGTCCAAAAGAGACATCACACTCGGCTCTTTCCTGTCCACGACAAAGAGACAGATAGAAGTGGAAATATTATGCCAGGTTTTTTCAATTTATTTCTTGACTTCATGCAGGTGATAATTTATTTTCATTCCAATTTATCTATTTTTACTGATTTTGTTCTTCTGAATTTTTCAAAGGAACTGTGGTAGACACCAGCATTTGCCACCCTAGGGAATTTGATTTTTATCTCAACAGTCATGCTGGAATTCAAGTAATACTAGCTATATCATTTAACTTTATGCCATTGTTTACTGTTTGTTGCTCAATTGCCTTCTGACAGTTCTGTGTTATTTGCATTTGGATGTCTTCATTTTGCAGGGAACTAGTCGACCAACGCATTACCATGTGCTGTTTGATGAAAATAGATTCAGTGCAGATCAGCTACAAAGTTTTACTAATAACTTATGCTACACGTAATGATATTCTTTGTTTTTCTAGTCTTGAATTATATCTTCTATACTACCACTGTTTTTATTTAATTTTTGAAGCCTTCTTATACTATCTTTTTTCATTCAGTTATGCGAGGTGTACTCGATCTGTGTCTATAGGTTTGCTACTTTGATTTCCTTTGTTTGTTTTTTTAGGTTATACAAAATTTTAATCTGACTAAAATGTTATCTTGAATGCAGTTCCTCCTGCTTACTATGCACACTTGTTAGCTTTCCGTGCTAGATACTACATAAGTGAAGTCGAGAATTCTGATTCTGGTTCTGCAAGTGGTAGCAGGAATACCACCACCAACTTTGTGGCGACCATGCCATCTGTGTTGGATAACGTTAAAAACGTTATGTTTTACTGTTGATTTGGTTTGTCAAAACTTATGCTGCCTTATATTTTTTTGGTTTGGCCTTCTTTTGTTTGAACTACTAGATAGCTTTTGGTTACAGGCCATGTTTGTCCTCATGGGTGGAGGGAGGCTTTATTTTGTTTGAACTGCTAGATAGCTTTTGGTTACAGGCCATGTTTGTCCTCATGGGTGAAGGGGGCCTTTATTTTGTTTGAACATTGATTAGAACTACTAGACAGCTTATTGTGTATTAAAATAGTATGCCTTTGTTTAATTTTGTTGCTGTTGACATTTGTTGCTTCAACCTTCTGTCATAGGAGTAAAATATATATGAGCAGAAAAATAGTTGAAGAGGCTATATTTTTCTTTTCTTTATTATGAATAGTATCCCACGCGTTAGTTTTGAAAGAATTTCTACACATGGCTTTCACCTCATTTATTACTGGGCAAAATATACATTTAAACTGTCAGTGAGGTTTAATATCTGAATGATGAGATTTGACGTTGCATCATCGAACATCTTTTAGTAAGATACTGCAAGTTCTCTTAGTACGATAATTCTTATTGCAACTATATTTTCAAGTTTATCTTCCACGACTTGATTAAAAATATGGAAACAACCCCATTGAGTCTTATTGCATGATTTTTTGAACTTTCTATGTTAGTTTGGTCGGAGAAACACCTATCATCGTGTATGTGCACCACCTATTTTCTAAAAAAGTGTTTAGATTAAGGTGTGTTTTTTGATTGAATCAAAACCTTCTTCATTTTCTTTTCCATTTTGTGTATTACTATAATAAGTCTTAAAAATATTAATGTAATAATGTGACATATAATAGTACATTTTTTTTTATGCTATACATATATCTTTAAATCTAAAAATATTAATGTAAATTGAGAGGATCCAATCTCATGGATCTAGCTATAAAGCTTGTAATGGATGCTTAATAGCATTCAAGCATATAGATGAATGCAAATCTAAGAGAAAATCATCCACTGAATGTCCTTTACCACTTCGTAAACAGTAATATCAGTAAACCAAATAAACGCTCTGGAACTAATACATTTATTTATACGTGCACCACACAATCGGCAGAACATATGTTTAAGGTGACACAAGTTCAAAGTTCGTTTAAATGGCTTCATCAAACATAACATGGCTAACTACATTATTAGCTCAAAACAAGATAATTTGTGACTTATTAGCAAAAAATTTATATCTTAGGTCACTACATTTTGAAGCAATAACATACAACTATGCTAAAGCAAAAATCTAAAACAACTATTAATGATAGATTACAAAAGTAATCGAGCTAATGTATTCCGCATATAGAATGAATATGAGTTCCATCATAACACGTTCTCTACAAACATTTTAATTCACTTGCACTATTACTTAACTTTGGGTCCCCGATGTTATCTAATAAGTAACATGAAAGACTCCAAACTATCATCACATTTATTTAGTTCAAAATAAGTTGTGAAACCATGATATGGCTATGTCGCGTTTTTTTATAAGTATACTTGTTGAGGTATGCTACTCTTACATCCAATTTATACACTATAAATGTATCAAACATTATCTTACATCCAATTTATATACTATAGATATATTAAACATTATCGTATTTATACGGTGAACAATGTTTTTTTAAAATAAAAATATATTATAAACAATAACATGAATATTTGCTAATAGTAATGTGGAATAGTAACGTGAATAGTATCGGTGAGAAGTGTGTAAATAGTATATAAATAATAATTTTTAATGATATAATAAAGTTTTATGAAATATAAAAAATTAGTTAATGAAGTGACGAAGTTGGTTAATAAACATTCTAACTAATTTTTAGTAATAAAGTAAAGTTAATTAATGAAATGTAAAAAATTGATTAATGAAGTGATGAAATTGGTTAATAAACGTTTAGATATGGATGAGATCGCGATGAAGAGACGATCACATTGGTGGTGGTCTTAACTTCTCATGTTATCAAACACGAAAAATTCGATGATGGTTGGTCGGAGAAGACAAACTGAGGGGAAATGATGGTGGTCTGAGGTTGTTATTCGTAACAACCAATGAGGTGTTGCCACTTCAAATGGTTTGGTTGATTGCATTTAAATGAGATCCAATATATTTTCTGAACTAAACTCTATTGTCTTCCTTCACCTATACGTCTTTTGATTTGGGAATTGGATTAAATGAGACCAAATCCAATGCTTATAATTTTTTATGTTTTATTTTTTTCTTTATATTGTTTTAAATTGATATCACTTAAAAAAATTGATTTTAAATATATTTTAACTTAAAAAATACCAAAAAATTCTAAAAATATTTTATTATTTCACACTTATTTTATTTTTTGAGAATTTTATTGTATGTTTTGCTAATTTTTATTAATTTTTTCTTTTTTGCTTTGTTTTAATTATTTTAAAAATAGTTTCTTGATTTTTAAAATATCCAAAAGATTTCTAAAAAAAATACTTTGAATCATTTTTTATTTTTCTATGGTTTTATTTTTTATTTATTTGATGTTTTGATTATACTTTTTTATTTTCTCTTTTATTTTCATTTAAAAATTATTTTAAAAATCTTTTTTCATGCATTTTAATTATTTTTATTGCATTTTATATTTGTTTGACTTATGTTTACTGTGGCTGGCCTTTGATCATAGCTCTTTTAGTCATAAGTTTCATCAACATCAATAGATCTTGTGTATTAATGGGGTGAAAAATCCTAACCCACCAAAATAGATGATTGATTTTGATGATAACTCGATCCAATTTTAGATTTCTTTTCTAGCTTCATCTCTCTTGATCTCTTTCATCTTTCTCTTTCCTTTTGATCAATTTGATGATGATGATGATTCATCTTGGTTCAATTAGGTTTGGATTGATGCTTGATGAACTTTCATCATTTTAAATCTACCTCTAAGTGATCATTTGATCACTCAAAGTCTTTAGATTAGTGATAAGTTTGTCTCAAAGTATCATGAAGGACTTGGTGGATATAATGATCCCATCTCCTTGACTTAGTCTTGATCACCTTACTTTTAAACCATGATGTACATTATACGCAATACACCTACATTATTTTGGCTCGGCCTCATATATGTGCAACTTCTATATAAATTCATTTAAGATTGCTTAACATAGCGCCAATTTTTTCCGAATCGGAATGTATAATTTCTTGTCTTTTATATTAATGCTATTTAAATTCCACACTTTACTTTTAAAATTTGTATCATGTCATTTTATTTTATTGCCTTTTATTTTTATTGTTTTTCTATGTGTCCATAGGACATTTTTTTTTCTTTCAAAGACATTAATAAATATCAAACCCTAAAAAGACTTAGTGTGATCTTTTAAGTATGATTACTACCCTTGACTTGGAAATGGACCTATGACTTTAGTTTTAGGTTCTTGATCATATGGGAGTTGTGATTTGAGACCTTGATTAATTTGATACCTTGATCCCTTTGAGACCTTGGGACCTTCATTTGAGACCTTAAGAATTTTATCTGATCATTGAATTTTGTCAATTTGATTTATTTTGTGTGTTTATCTGATGCATGAACTTTCATCTGAGATAACAAATTTTTATTTGATACATGAGAATTTACCCGCACCATGTGATTCATCTGATGCTGAGACTTTGAGCTCCCATTTCAGACATCAAGTTTTCATATGATGCTTATGCTATTCATCCGTTTACTTGCTTGTGTGCGGCTTAATCCAAAGAAAATGGATGCATTGGTTTGACTTATGTCAAGTTTTTTTCTCTATCTTTGTCAGATTTTTGCTACCTTTGTTTTTACTATATGCTTTAGGATAGTCTCTTCATATCTTGCTCATCATCGATTAAAAGGATAACAAGTTGTCCAAGCGATTATACGATCTTTTTGTTGTGTTGGAGCGAATTGATGAAGTAGCTTACAAATTAGAACTCCCTTCAAATTCTAAAATTCACACTGTGTTTCATTATTCTGACCTCAAACAACATCATGGTTCTAGTCAATCCGAAATCAACCCTCTACCATTTGATTCGGTTGATAACCATCCTCTTGTGGAGCCACTTGGTATTTTGGATTCCAAGATTGTCACTTCAGCAGGCGTCTCCAAGCGTCAAATCCTTGTGTAATGGCAAGGATTGTCCCCATATGATACTTCTTGGGAGAATTGGGACAATCTGTCTTTGATTTACAACATTGAGGACAAGGTTAATAGGGTAGGTATTGTTACATACAATCCTTTGGTTAATGAAGAGGAGCCCACTGAGCCCTTGAAGTTACGTCAGTCAATACTAAGCCCAAACACATTATCAAGTTACCTGTGAAACCTCAAGATTATGTGATATACAAGTGATGCTAACTGATAGTTCTAGAAGCAAATCTTTCATTAGATTCTGGTTGTTATCCAGTTGTACCGGCATAGAATAATCCCTTGTGATGTGGACAGTTAGTTTGTTATTGAGTATTATGTTATTTCCTTTATTTAAGGAGTTGTATTCCCTTGTAAGAGAATCATGAATGAAATAACAAATCACCGCTCTCATCTATATTCTTAAGGAGGTGCTCAGTCCTCAAACTAACATTACACCAACTCTTAGAAATATAATAATACATTCCATCCATGTTTAGAAAGATTGGACAATGATAATAATACATTTCATCCTTTTCTTAAAAGAAATCAAATCCTACAACAACGTTCATGCAGAGACCAATATTTTAAAAAATCCAAAACAAATCATCCGATAGAACGAAGTATAACTTGTATTTGTGATTCAATAAATGTGATCATTGAGTTTACAATACTAAGAAACATGATTTTGATAAAGAGTAACTTACACCAGTAAACAAACCTAATGTGCATATAGAAGTGACACTACAATAATCCAAGTAAACAAGAATATAATTAGTTTCAATCTCGCATGCTACAAGAATACAAAACAGCATATCAGTGTCATGTGTATGAATAGAGCAAAGAACCATCTTCTCTTTATCAACTCGTGAGTTCTGTCGCATAAAGAAGTGCTTCCACTTATCTCTCCCGCGCTGACAAACTCACTTCTGCCGCTACCAGTTGATGCAGAAACATTAACCGACAACGAACCTAGATTAAGGCATTTTATATTGAACATATTAGAAAAAAAACCCCAATGATTACTATATGTGCAGTGCGTTTATTGTGCGCAGCTCAAACTTACAGTCATAGTTAGCCCATCCAATGCGTTGACCAGCAAGATCATACACAAAAATTTTGTCTTTCAATACAAGGTCTGCCAGAAAAAGATACTCTTGTTAGTAGCATCATACATTAACATAAGAACTATCTTTCTAATAATATCTTCAAGATTCGGTTATTTTAGTTTAACCGACTTCAATCAAATGCAAAACTTATTTTATGTATATATTTCAGTACATCACAGAATCGAACAGCGCTGAAGTAGGACTGAAAAGAAAGTTTTCAAACCGGTACTATACAATTACCTCCTAGAATTGTTACATCTTGACCTGGGATTTTCTGAAAGCCAATACACCAAACTGATCCATCTCCCTATAAAACCAACAGGTTTATTATGTCATTCAACTAGTGAGATAACATTCATAATAGAAAACTAATTATACATGAAGTAGCTCTTAAATTGATATCGAAGTTTGAATACTTACAATATAGTTCTGCTTTATAAGGTAGTCCTGTGGTCCTAAAACGAGAGACGCGCCCCCAGCAAAGTTCAGACTTACTTGAGGAAACATGTCAAGGCTGTCAAACACAGTATAGCCAGAAAGAGGCAGAGAAAGATCGTCTATTATAAGCATTTGATTCGGTGATATTGTCAATAAAATAATCCATTAAATATATTTCTGACAGTTTCATTTTAACCTGGTGGTAACTAAGTAACACTGATTTCCTCTGGAAAGAACTGTGCGCACAGATTGTGGAATGGCAGCGGTAATCTACACAGAATAACATTTCCGTTAATATATAGATAAATCAAAGCAATATCCATAATTGATCAATTGGACGAAAAGAAATTACCTAAGTGAAACTCACCGCATTGATAAAGGGGTTGTAAGCCTCTTCTGCAATGTATGCTAAAGTTGTTCCAGAATCAATAATGGTACCTCTATTGTTTGATGTGGCAAAAATAGCAGAATCAATCGGCAAAACTTGGCCACTGACAGAGATGCTCAGCAGATTTAGATTATAATGAGGCCTGAAATATTTACCATAGAGCTCGTCTTAATGTTTAAACTTGTAAGCAAAGAAAATGGCCATTTGAATACAAATAAAATTTTGACAATAACACATTTACCAGAGCTTTATGATAAACGATGAGTATATATACATAAAATAGATAAAAGGTAGCATTTTATTCTAATGGAAGAACATACTGTGACGGAACGAGTGGACTATAAATTATGTTTGGCTCCACAATCTCACCAAGAACCAATAAGCCGCCACCGTTACTATCTCCTTTCAAGCAGTGTGAGAACACTCTTGGTGCTATTCCTTGTGAAGAGAGCTGAGAAATTACTGACATGCCCTGTTGCCCGAATCCAAATATACCATCAATTGCTCTATCAGACTTTGTCAAGTCCCCACTCTGTTGGTTGCTACAACTGTTCCATTCCAGAGCACAATATAAAAGACAATGTTTTCCAAGTTCAAATCAACAAATATGAAGAAAAAAACAGTAAGGTGCTTTCGAGATTGACTTAATTGAGCTTATCTACTAACATAACCGCTTGCGAGATTATTTGGGAGAACTTAAGAAACAATTTATGACATGTCCATAAGCTGTTTTTAACATATTTCAGCAAGCTCTCTAAGATAGCTTATGAAAACAACAATTTATGTGAAAATAACTCATACATTAACACTTGTGAGATAAGTGTTGAATTAAGTTTTTTTATCTAACAAGGTCTAAATGTGAATTTAATTTCAGACTCACCCAAAAACCACAGGCGCCGATGAATTTGACAACAAAGATTCCTGAGAAATACTAGCAAAATGCATCAAGTCCGACACATAATAGCCGGACGTCCCACTACCATCTCCATACTGAAATATGTAAGTGCATTGATTGTTCCGACTGGAACAGCTGCTATCCGATGACTGAACTCCGTTCTTACACCTTTGGTCAGAACAAGAGATAAATGAAGATGTTGACGAACTTCTAGGGTCAAAGTAATTGAGCTGAATCTGTAACAAACAAAAAAACCACTATAATGTAAAAAATAACTTCATAACTCCCACAGGTATATCTTGATGAGGTAATTTACCTGGAGACCACTTGTTTGTGGACAACCGATGCAGGAAGCACAACTAACCCAAAGAACATCACTTCCGGTATCAATCTGAACATAAAATTCTCTTGGCGGAGTACCTAAATTCACCTTGGTAAAGTAAAGCCTGAAATAGTCCATCAATTATCATTAGTATATGGCCGAGTTGGTCTAAGGTACCATATTAAAGATTAAAGTGATTCAAACTTGTAATAAAAAAGCAAAAGAAAAAAAGTAGTAAAATTTACCCAGCTTTCGAGGTATCGAAGGATCCTTTAACAGGAAAATTAACAACATAGTTAGTAGACTGTAAAAACCTCCTCCGATGTCTAACACTATCCAATTCTATGAGGTAACTCAACTCAACTCCATGATTAGTAGGAAAAGCTCTTTCAAGCGATAGAGTGATCGGAGAAGAAGAGACAGCCGCCGCCGAGAGCACCGTGAAGGTGAAGAGAATAACGGCGGTTATCATTGGTGTGTCGGTGGAAGTAAGAAGGGAAAGTGAATACAGAAACTACTACTAACTAACTAAAGGAATATGAAAACAGAAAGCGGTTGAGAATTTGGATGATGGTATGTTTCATGATTGGAATCAGAGAATTTGTGTGTAATGAGGTTGAAGGGACAAGAAGAAGAGAGAGATTGGTGTTAATGATTGATGATAGATTAATTTATTATATATAAGGTTTGAGTTTGAGAACCTGTGGAAGTTGCAAGTTTGAAGCAAACATAAGATGGTAACGGATTACGCTTTCTGTCTGGAAACAAAGTAAAAGATTACTTAAAACGCTAGCGGGGATATCACGTTACATTTTTATTTTGTTATAATAATGTTAGAGAATTATAACAAGAGAAGACTCGTCAATTCTATAATGAAATTAAGTTGAGAGAAGTCAAACAAATGAAATTAAAGTCAACCTAAAAAATTATAAGAAAATTTATTTAAAAATATTTTGATATTAGTAACAATTAGATAGAAGAATAATCTAAATAGAATTATGACCAAAATTAAGAGTTGTGCTATTTGAACAAACGATATTAATATATACATTTTATTTATAACATACAAATAAATTTGACAATAAAAATAATAAAAATCAATAACAATTTAGTGATGAAATGAAAGTTATAGAAATATAAGTTAATACACGATGAACATTTATTAACTTATTATTTACAACACTTTCTTTTATTGGAATGTGTTGTTTTTAAGTTAGTTAAAGTTAGTTATTTCAAATGACAATTAAAATTATGTGAAAATTATGATGATAGATAATTGATGTGATGTTTGCAAGCTTCCAACATAGTGAGTTACATGGCGAAACTTGTAAGGTTAACATTTTATTCTTTAAGTGAGTGTATCAACATAAAAGAGGGGTAAAGTGAGGTATGAAAAGTGTATGTATTTTAAATCTTATGTATGTAGGAGTATTTATACTTTGTGATCAAGTAGTCGTTGGTCCCTTCTTTGAAGTAATAAATGAGTCTCCTTTTATTGGGCCTCTGGTCGACCCACAACAATTGCCCTCAAGGCTTGTCGTGAAGTGTTGAATAAGAAGTCTTACAGAAGCTATGTCGACATTATACTATCGAGTTGATTGTGAACGAGAATTGTTGTGTCTGACCGATGGGGAGGGGAGAACAAGCACATTAAATGTTTTTCTCATGACCGAGACGCTTCACATGAATTTTTAACATGTGACCATATGCTAACAGGTTATGGTATGGTGTTTCCCTTATGGTACTTGAGTGCATTTGAGTGTCGCGGTGTTCTCGAGACGTGACTTTACTGTTGCTTTTCGTCTTTGTAATTTTTTTCAATTTAGTCATTGCTTGCTTAATTCACTATTTCCTACATAAGGTCACTTGGATTTTTGAATGTACTTTCACCATCATTAGTAATCGAAGCATACTTGGCTCCCAATAACCCATTTTTTCTTCTTTAGACTTTTTGTAATCTCTGGTTATGATGCCCTTTATCCTATTGGAGTTGTGTGTCCTTTGAGTTGGCCTCAACCTTCTGCTTTTTTTTCTTGGCTTCACTCCTTTGGCCTATCTTTATCTCAAGCACCATTTTCAAACCTTGACTCCTATTTTGTTATTTCCATTCATTTGCCTTTACAATGACCAATATAAATTATCAACTTGCTAACTCAGGAAGTAGTTTTTATGATGGTGATCTTTCTTTATCTATGGGGATAGAAACCCTAAATAATTTGAATACTACTTCTCAAGGGCATATTCGCCCCGATTTAGGTACGATGGTTATCTCTAATAACTCAGAGTCTAATGGTGCTTCTAGTAAACTTATTTTGGGGAGGATTTTTCTGATGAGTCTTCTAGCATTTTCTCTAATGAGAGCACTGAGAAATTTATTGGCGGTGTTTGAATTGATAATGTTATGTATGCTTCTAAGGGGTTGTTTACAATGCTCTCCAATTTGTTAGTCCTTTATCTTGTACGTAGATTTCCTCCCAGGATAAGCGAATACTTTAGCATTTTATTAATTTATATAAAAGTACACAAGGTTGTGACCTCGTCGAAAAAGAAGCTGTGATAATGATGATGATGATGAATAGAAATTTCTCAATAAATTTGATTCTTTGTAGAATTAACTAGTAAAGAAGGAAGTGATGGTTGGAGAATTAAAAGTATTGAACCAAATTATAACTGTTAAAGAGCTAGAGATAGATAATGAGTTGTAACAACCTTGAATAATCGATTAGAGTAAGCTACTCTTCAAATATAAATTAAATTTATCAAATTGTTATTTTCTAAATCAATTTAAAAGGTGTTCTGGATCAGTCAGAGGCTCAAATGACCAAGGCTTAATCCATATCAAATCCACTCCACTTCATCCAAGGTATGAAATCAACTCACTCGCTAAGAATAAGGTACAATATCTGATCTTCATTCTTCACTATACTCTTCTTAAATATTGAACTAACTTGAGTTTTGGAGTGCTAACCATGCAGGTCCACCATACGCCACCGTAAAGTTGATCAAAGAAACTGTTCAAGATTATCAGTTCTCCAACTGCATTTATTTATGGTTCCCAAATGGAACAACGATATTGTATATGGAAATCGATGCATAATTCCCGCTAATTTTCATCTGCAGGTAGATCTTGATTTAAAATTTAAAACGTAACCTCCACAAGAGAAGCAAAGTTGGTAACACCGATAGATATTTCTAAAATCTCGAATATATCTTTGAATCAATCGTTCATCGGGTATCACCAGTTTATGAATTATGTGATATTGCATCATCTAGCCCTTATCCTTCATCAAACCTATTGATACACGTAATTGATGCGACTTTTAGCGAGAGAAAGATCGATTGGAATTAGGATTTCTATATTGCGATAAGATAAATGGAATTCCAAGCATTGATCTACCTCTGATTCTTGTGATCACCATAGCTGATCACAATCTAATCGATTCCTCGTAGACGATGGAATTTTGTGCAACATCCTTTACTCAGACATGATGGATCTAATAGATATCAAGCAATCATATATGATTATGTATGATGGAGGAGATCTACTAGAATTCAACTATTCGATCACTTGTCTTCAAGGATTTGGGGATCTTATAGTGACTGTTGGAGAAAGAGTATGTGAAAGAAAGATAATCCTCTATTTTTTAATAATATTATGTTGAACCATCTTCAGAGTTATCCTAGGGAGATTCTTTCTATCAAGACTATATATAGTGGTATCTCATATTCATTTGAAGGAATCTTTTAGTGTCAACCACAACCTCAGAAGTAGAAGTAGAGGGAGAGTCGAGGAGTCATGGTATGTTTCACCTATATGCTCACAAAGATTAGGTTCAATCAGTACGAGATGGTGATCACAAGGACCGGAGAAAGACAACCTTTATGACCGATCAAGCCAATTAACAATACAATGCCATGCCTTCGAATTCAAGAATCTTAGTGAAACCTACTAGAGAATGATAAACAAGATCTTCCTATAAGAGATAGAAGAGACACTGAAAGTTTACAAGGATGATATGATCATAAATTATAGACAAGAAGAATTTCATGGCCAACACATTTAGCGGATATTCAAGAGCGTCTGGAAGTAAAACATGTGCCTCAACCTGGAGAAATGCACTTTCAGGGTAAAGGCATGAAAGTTCTTATGTTTCTATTTGACTGAGCAATATGAAAAAATATGAAGCAATGATGCAAATGAGCTCATTGACGTCATATAAGGAGGTTCAGAGCTTAAACAATGTGTTTTCTACTTTGAATATACTCATTTCAAAGTATGCGCAACACGCTTTACCTTTTTACAAATTGTTGAAAATGAATAATTTTGAGTGGACAACTAACTTCAAATAAGCGTTCAAATCTTTGAAGGTAACCTTAGTCACGCCCCTAGTACTTACTTGTCCATCTCTAAAGAAAGTCTTGTATATGTGCCTAGATGTTTTCGTTTAAGTTAGAAGTGTTATTTTTATTAGAGAGAATTTGACACCCACCAAATACCAATGTACTTCATTTTCAAAGCCTTGGTGGGGGCGGAAACGTGGTACCAGAAGATCGAAAAAATGGTCTTGGCTTTAGTAATAACATGGCATAAGTTGTGAAGATACTTCCTCGCACATTCCATGATATTCTAGATAAACTTACCTTTAAAACAAGTGATTTATCGACCAGATCTGGCTGGGTGTTTGATGAAGTGGCCCATGGGTAGTCTTCATAGACGGAATGTCTAATAACAATGGAAGCGGCCCAAATGTGATATTAGAAAACAATTTTGGTTTAGTAGTGGAAGTGTTTGTACGGTTTAAGGTTTGGACCACCAATAACCAGGCTAAATATGAGGTTTTCATTTTTCAGGATCTCACTTGCGAAAGAAATATGGTCGAGTGTATTAAGCTACGAACAAAATCCAATTGCTAGTTTCCTGAATAAGAGAAGAATCCCAAACAAATGACCATTTGATCCAGAAGCACCTAAAGCTAGTTACTGAAAAGCTAGTAGAATTCAAGGCATTAAAGATTAAGCATGTGCCTCGAGATAAAAACACCTGATTCGATATCATATCTCGATTATCCAATACTAGAAACCCGTGAATTTACCACTCCTTCGTTCAAGAGACCAGAAAGACCCCTCATCGTTAAAATTAAGAGCAAATCAGTAGTAGTTGTGACTAATGTGGCCCCATCCTCCTGGATGACCCAGATTCAACAGTATATCGAGTTTAGAATTCTTATGATAGATCTATTTGAGGCACAATTGGTTAAAGAAAATCATGGGGTACACCTTGGTCCGAGGAACTTTATACAAACGGGGCTTGTCCATACCGTTGTTGAAGTTCTTCGGAAAAGCAAAGGTTGATTACACCTTCCCAAAAGTGCACAAAGAAATGGTCGAACAATAGTTGGTGGGAAAGGCACTAGCTAAGAAAGTTCTGAGGGTAGGGTATTATTGGCCAATTATGATAAATGATGCCCAAGAGTGCATGAAAATATTTGACTAATGTGAAAGGCACAAAAACTTCTTTAACGCCCAAGCATCTGAACTACACATATTAACATCGTTGTGGTCGTTTATACAGTGGGGAATGGATATCCTCAGGTCCTTTGCTCCAGCAGTAGAGCAGTTAAAGTATATTATCATCGTTATAGATTATTTCAATAAGTGGATCAAAGTCGAGGTATTGGGTAATATCACCATAAAAAAACATATAGAATTCTTTAAAAGTAATGTGTTAGCCATGTTCGAAATACCCTAAGTCACTGTCACAAATAATGGGACACAATTCAGCCACAAAATACTAAAAAAAACTTCTAGAAGAGTTAAAATCAAACAAATTTCCGCGTCTTTAGAGTATCCATAAACAAACAGCCATGCCAAGGCTGCCAATTAAGTGATAGTAAGAAGCTTGAAGCTGAGGTTGGAATAAGCCAAAGGAAATTGGGATAATAAACTACCACATGTCTTATGGTCTTACTGCACTATACCAGAATCTACCATAAGAGAAACCCTTTTTCGTTTAACGTATGGGGTAGAAGTTGTTATTCTGGTAGAAATCAAAGAGTTGAGCTAGAGGATAGAAAATCCATTGCCAGCAGAAAGCAGCGTAAAAGCTATCAAAGAAGAAATAAACCTTTTAGAAGAAAAGATAATGGTATTTGTTCTGGACTGACCCAACACTTGGCCCACAGTCATAGGGGCCCAATCTGGCAGGCAGAACCCAGGCCCATTTGCCCTTAAAGGACAATTTGCATCACTTGTGCGTGGGCCACGTGGCCAACAGTCTTTGACTGCCACGTGCCCCCCGAAGATATCGGACCCGTTACTCGCTATCTCAACTGCCACACGCCCGCCGGAAATCACGGAGCAAACCCGGATTTCCTGGGGCGACAATCCAGGGAGGGGGCCACGTGCTGGCCTCCATGCACACGCAAGCCCTGGCAGTCCGTTAGTGGGCTTGGATCACTACCCACTAACTGGACCTTGGCCCAGCGCTGGGGGCTATAAATACCCTTTCACTTGAGAGGGTCAGGAATCTCATTCATTCTCTCTTTTCTACTTGCTTGCTTCCTTTTTCCGTTCCTTACTTTGGCATCAGAGTGTCTTGCAGGTACCCCCCTCTTCATCTTCAACCGCTGTTGCAGATTGGGCCAAGACACCTTCTGATCAGGTACGATCAGTGGCGCCGTCTGTGGGAAACTTGCTTCCCCGTCTTCTTTCAGTCAGTTGACCAAAGCAAATCAAACTCCATTTGTCATGGCCGACCCTGCAACCAACATTGAGAATACCCCCCTTGACGATCTGGCCGACCCAAACCACACAGTTTTCCAAGAGGCAGATCCCCCGAGATGGGCACACTGCGTCTTCTTTGACTGGATCTCACCGAGGAGATGAGCGCAGAACCGAAGGCCACCACCGTCGGGCAGTCGAACCTGTAGTATTTCAAGAGGTCCAAGCCCCCGCCGACGCGGACCCAACGGTCTCCGCTCTGTTCGCGGCCATCAACCAGACAAACCTAATGTTATTCACCCAGGGGGAACGTCTCCAGGTGCTGGAAGCTTCCCGGTGGTCACCTCTCCGACATCGACGGCCCGATTCTTGGTCGCCGTCTCCCAGAAGGCATCGCTCACGAACTCCCCCGCAGAGAACCAAGAGAGACGACACTCCCAGCCCAACGCGCCGCTCTAAGGGCAGAGGACCCGTGGCCGAGCGGAATCCTCAAGAAAAGCTCAAGAAACGAGCCCGTTCGCCTCCCCAACGCGAGCGCGGCGCAGACGAATCGAGGAAAAACTGGAGCGGACATCCCCGTACTAAAGAGCATGCAACCAAGCATCATCGCCGCCGATCTCGCTCGCGTTCTCCCAACCGGAGCGACGAGGAAGACCCCCGCGGTCCCTTGTCCGCCAACATTATGGAGGCACCAATTCCCCGGGGAATGGAAAACCCCCCAGCTTGCTAGCTATGACGGGGTAGATGACCCAATCGACCACATCGACGGATTCGAGGCCATGCTCCAATACCTCAACGTCGGTGGACCGATCAAATGCAGGCTATTTCCCACCACCCTCCGGAAAACAGCAATGGACTGGTACAAAAGCTTGCCCCCGGGGTCCATCCACTCCTGGAGGGAACTGAAGGCCCAATTCACGAGCACTTTCACCGCCTCCCGCAGGCACCCGAAGACCGAGGCCTCCCTCGAGGCTATCATCCAGAAGAGTGACAAAACACTCCGGGAATACATTGAACGCTTGAACAGGGAAGCCATTCAAGTCCACTGCGACGATCAAATGAAGCGCTACCTGCTGGAGAGGGGACTTCTCCCCGGTACATATTTCAAGAAAGCTGTCGACATTGAACCTCCGGCCACCTTCGATGCCCTCCTCGACAAAGCTCGGGCTTATATCACTTATGAGGAGAAAGAGGCTGCCAATCGCGCAAGGGACTCGAGGAGTCGCGGTTCGGGCAACTCCGCTCAACACCAAGATAACCGACGCCCAGAGGCAGGGTCATCTCGCTGCCCCGATGACAAACGACGTGAGGACCGACCCCGAGATTCCCGGGACAAGCGGGGGCCCGCTGGACGCTTCACCGACTATACCTCGCTAACAACCTCCCGCGAGCGGATCCTGGCAGAATGCTAGGCGACGGAATTCAAAGACGGTGGGGTCAGACGCCCAAAGCCCACTCCTGCGAAGCCAGGTGTTGACAGGACCAAGTATTGTCAATACCATCGAAGCCATTGCCACCTCACCGAGGATTGCGTCCACCTCAAGGACGCAATCGAAATATTAATCAAAGGTTGAAGGCTCGGACAATATAAGAAGCCTGAAGCATCTCGAGGTGCCCGAGAAAACAAGGAAGTCGAGGAGGAGGCCCAACCCCAAGGGGATTCCGGCCCTTATCAGATAGCATACTCGGTGACCAGACCAGAGGACTTCCACAACCCCGCATTCACTCATAGCCCATGGGAGGAATTTCCCTCGGCCATGGTCATCTCCAGCGGTGGTGATACCCAACTGTCCATCAATTCGGCCAAGAGGAAATTCGACGAATTGATCGAAAAAGCCCCAGTCAACGAGGTCTCTCTCGAACAGTTCCGCGGCCGATCCGAGTCGATCACCTTCTACCTGGAAGAACTCCCCGGGGGAGCGCCCAACGCTCACATTCCCCTCCTTATCAAGGTAAGGATGGCGAATTTCGAAGTGCACAGGATCCTCGTCGACGAAGGCAGCTCGGTGGACGTGATGTATACTCATCTCTTCTGAAATCTGCAACTCGACGAATCCCATCTGTCGCCGTACGTGGGATCTGACCTACAAGGGTTCAACGGATCCACCTCCCGACCGTGGGGATACGTCGAGCTCCTCATTACCTTCGGCGAAGACGTTGCCTCGCGTCAAGTCGAAGTCCGTTTCCTGGTGGTCGACTGCCACTCCCTCTACAATGCTATTTTGGGGAGAACCACTCTGGCGGAACTCACAACAGTCCCCTCGACCGTCCATTTAAAGCTAAAGTTCTACACCAAGCGGGGACGCGTCGCCACCATCTGCGACGACATCAAAGCTGCGAGGAGATGCCACAACGCCGCGGCCAGGGGACAGACCCTGGTCGATCCGAAAGCACCGACGACAAACAAGAAGGATGGGCCGGACAACGCCCAGATCGAGCTCCCTAAAGCTGTAGAGCCCCAGAACCCCAACGTAAGCATATTGGACCTCGACACCAGGTTTGCAAAGGACAAAGCCGACGGACAAGCCGGCGACACGGATCCCCTTCACCCAATTCCAAATGGCGAGTTCGAGCTCATACCACTCGGAGAGGACCCCAGCAAGTGCGTCAAGATCGGTGCCGCTTTGCCCGACCTCGCGAAGAAGCAACTCAGAGCCTGCCTTCGGGACAACGCAGATCTTTTTGCATGGAGTGCAGCAGAGATGTCCGGACTCGACCCTGAGGTCGCCTGTCACCAGCTCGCCATAGATCCAGCCGCTAGGACCGTAGTACAACGTAGGCATAGGCAGTCTCCCGAGAAAGCGGAGGCTGCTGTAAAAGCTGTAAAGGACCTCCTAGAGGCAAATTTTATTTCCGAGGCCAAGTATTCAACTTGGCTGTCAAACGTTGTACTTGTTAAAAAATCTAATGGAAAATGGCGTATGTGCATTGACTATACTGATCTCAATCGGGCATGTCCCAAAGATGCTTTCCCTTTGCCTAATATTGATATGCTGGTCGACAACTCGATCGACTATAAACTACTTTCTTTTTTGGATGCTTATTCAGGTTACAACCAGATCCCCATGGCTATGGCCGACAAAAGTTGTACGGTCTTCATGACTGCGTCGAGCAACTATTACTACAACGTAATGCCCTTCGGACTGAAGAACACCAGAGCGACTTACCAGCGGATGATGAACAAAGTCTTCCGCGGCGAGATCGGCGATATGCTCGAGGTTTATATGGACGACATGATCGTCAAATCCCACACCGAGGACGACCACACTTCACGTCTGAAGAGGGTATTCGACCAAGCTCGAAGGCACCGAATGCGCTTCAATCCGGAAAAGTGCACGTTCGGAGTCAGGGCAGGAAAGTTCCTCGGTTTCTATCTCACCGAACGAGGAATTGAAGCTAACCCCGACAAATGTCGGGCATTTTCCGAATTGCCCACCCCCAGATCCAAAAATTCCATTCAAATCTTGAACGGCATGCTAACCTCCCTCTACCGTTTCGTCGCTAGGTCAGCCCAACATGCCCTTCCGTTTTTCAAACTGTTGAGGAAGGGGCCGACCTTCGAATGGAACGAGGAGTGCGAGCAAGCCCTGTTGCACCTCAAACAGACACTTTCGCAGCCACCAATGCTGTCGCGGCCACTAAGTGGGGAAACGTTATACTTGTACTTAGCCGTATCCAATGAAGCAGTAAGCGCGGTCCTAATACGCGAAACCGAAGACAGACAAAAGCCCGTTTACTTCACGAGCAAAGCCCTTCAAGGGCCCGAGACTAGGTATCAACATATTGAAAAGGTCGCACTCGCCCTCGTCATCACCGCGAGGAGGCTGCGATACTATTTCCTCGTCCACGTAATCGTCGTGCGAACTGAACAACCCATAAAATAGCTCCTTGCTCGCCCTGATATGGCTGGCCGGATGCTGAGGTGGTCCCTCGAGCTTTCCGAGTTCGACATCCGCTATGAGGGACGGATGGCCCTGAAGGCGCAGGCACTGGCCGATTTTGTCGCCGAGATGACGGCGCATGAACGACCACCTACTGGGGATAAGAGGTGGACCATCTACGTCGACGGAGCCTCGAGCCCGATAGGAAGCGGCGTCGGCGTCCTCCTTGAAAATGGGGAGGGCATCGTCATCGAGCATTCCCTAACCCTCGCTTTCCCAACATCCAATAATCAGGTTGAATATGAAGCCTTGCTCGCAGGGCTGCGCCTCGCCGAAGACATGGGCGCTCGAGACATCCAAGTGTTCACTGACTCCCAGCTCGTCGCGTCACAAGTCCTCGGGGAATACCAGACCAAGAACGATAGCCTCATCGAATACCTCAATCTCGTCAAGGAGAAATTGAGAAACTTCGACCGAACAGAGATTAAGCATGTCCCCCGAGAGCAAAACACTCGGGCAGACGTCTTGTCCTAACTTGCGAGCATGAGGAAAAAGGGTGGCAACAAGTCCGTGATACAAGAGTCGCTAGCCCTCCCGAGCATCGAGAAATCCTCGGTGTCGCTCGACATTAACGCAATCGGGGACACAGACTGTTGGATGACCCCCATGTTCAATTACCTCACCCACGGGGAATTACCCGCGGATAAATTAGAAGCAGCTAGCACCAAATGACGCGCGTGCTCATATGTCATCCTCGAGCAACGTTTATATCGACGAGGTTTCTCCATCCCCCTCCTCAAGTGCGTCGAGGAGTCCAAGGTGCCCGACATCCTTCATGAAATCCATGAAGGAATCAACGCACAACACTTGGGTGGTCGGTCACTGGCCCGCAAGGCACTGCACGCAAGGCACTGCACGCCGGGTATTATTGGCCCACTATGCAGAGAGACGCAAAGGAACACGTCAAGAAATGCGACAAATGCCAGTGCCACGCCGACATGCACATTGCTCCACCACACGAGCTCACGACACTTACGTCCCCGTGGCCCTTCAGTTGGTAGGGAATGGACATTCTCGGTCCTTTCACACAAGGCTCATACCAAAACAAATACCTCATCGTGGCCGTGGATTACTTCACAAAGCGGATAGAGGCCGAGGCACTCGCCAAAATCAGTTCCTTCAACATCCTCCGTTTTTACAAACGGAATATCCTTGCCCGCTTCGGCATCCCGCAGGCCCTCGTCACGGACAATGGAACGCAATTCACCGACCATAATTTCCGCAGTTTTATGGCGCGGCTAGACACCAAGCAACACTTCACTTCTGTCGAGCACCCCCAGACCAATGGCCAAGCAGAAGCCGCAAACAGGGTCTTATTGCGGGGACTTAGGCGGCGGCTCGGGGAGGCCAAGAATAGGTGGGTTGAAGAGCTGCACAACGTACTCTGGGCATATTGAACAATTCCCCATTCCACCATTGGGGAATTCCCTTTTCGGTTAACATACGGAACAGAAGCGGTTATACCTGTCGAAATCAAGGAACCGTCGAGGCGTACCGAATTCCCCTCGAGGAGGAAGTGAACGACGAAGCACTACGCAAGGAGTTAGACTTGGTCAACGAGATCCGAGAAGGCGTGGCCCTCCGGGAAGCCCGCTTGAAACAACAAATTACACTACGCCACGACAGCAAAGTCATTAAACGCGAGTTTGACGTCGGCAACCTAGTCTTCCGCAAGAACCAAAAGGAATCTCGCGAGGGGAAACTGGCCGCCAATTGGGAAGGGTCATATCGCGTTCGAGCAAAAACAGACACATGAGCCTATTACTTAGAAAATCTAACCGGGAGTACAACTCCCTCGACCTTGGAACGCTACAAAGCTCAAACAGTATTACAGCTAGATCAGCTCGGCCACATGCCCAGAGCATAGTGGCCGGCGCTCCCCTACACAGAGACTTAGCTCAGCCTTAGGCCGCGAAATGGTGCTAGCGCGAGTCCCAAACAACCAACAGGCGGGGGTTTCCTCGACCATGATTGGCAAGTGCCCCTCGCACGATGCAAATTCCTCGATCGAGGCCCGCGGGTTGTCACGCACTTCTGGCAAGATGTCCGGCTCGCGACGGAAGGTCCACGCCTCGAGGGTGTAGTCCCAAACACGACTACATCCTCGCCAGGAGGCCTCCAGCCTCTGAGCCTAGCATATGAACTAGGAACAACAAGGTCGAGCATTTTCTACAAAATTGAACATATTCAATAAAACAATTGACATAATCAATAAGGCGCAATTAAAACAATTAGAATAACAGAAGAAATTCATAAATAAAACGACCAACAAAGGTCGACAAAATAATAACGGGCATCCGACCCAGTGTTTATACAAAAATCCAAAAAGGGCACGCAGGCCGAAAAACAACGGACTCGCAGGCCCAACCTATTACAAACTAAGAATCTAGGGGAGGCACGATCCGCCCGTCTACCACAAGGTGGAAGGGGCCAATCCCAAGAGTCACGAGCTCCTGGCCGGGGTTCACCGCTTGCATCTGCTGGACAGCTTGATCAAAACCGAAGGACAACGCCTCCACGGTATCCTCTCCGAGGACCCTTTTCCGCCCGATCAGGTCTGCCCTCGAAAGGAGGGCCTGCTCCTCTAGGAGTGTTCGCGGTGCGGTTTGGGCGGTTTTGACGCAAAAAATCATCCGAACCGTGAGAGAAAAAGGCATGCGGTTTGGTTTGGTTCGGCTGACTTTTAGAAAAAAAACCAAACCAAACCAAACCAAACCAATGCGGTTTAGTTCGGTGCGGTTGGTTCGGTTTTTTACAAATAATATGTTGAGTCATACATTCACATATATATGACAACATAACTTTGTATTTGGTCAGTCATACATGATACACTACTAAATTATCACAAAAAAACTAATCATATTTGGACAATAACTTCTCATTTAATATGCAAAAGTTAGATTAGACAAAACTGAAATAATAAACATAAAATAGTAGCATAAAACAATATAAAAAATATTATAATAAAACAAATAAAATAGAAGAGATGAGAAATTAGTGAAGATGAAAAAGAAAGAACATAAGAGAGAGATTAGAGATAAAGATGTGCGATAAAATGAAATTGAAAGAGAAAAATTGCATAAAAAATAAGACGTGCAAAGGAAACAATATAAGAGTAGATATTAGATAAGAAGAGGCAAGATGTAAGTGGTGAAGATGAAGTGATAATGTTAGGAGATATTTAATAAGATTGAAAATGAAATCATAAGCTGTAAAAATGAGAAAATTATACGTAATCATAAGGCTAATGTATAATAGATTTAGGTTTAGGTTAGATGCGAGTTAAGTAAAATTTAAGTTGTAACATAATGCGGTTTAGTTCGGTTTGGTTCGGTTTGTAAAATACAAACCGCAAGCAAAACAACAGTTTTACTAAAATGATCAAACTAATCCAAATCAAATCGGTTTTGCGGTTTCGGTTTGGTTTGGTTTGGTTTGCAATTTCTATTGGGTTGGTTTGGTTTTGCGCTTTTCTATTGGGTTGGTTTGGTTTTTCAGCTACTGACAAGGCGAGTTATCTGACCACCACGAAGAGCGAGTTGAGGTTGTGAATTTGAGTCTTGACAAAGACAGAAAAGAGATCAAGATAGGGCGGGTCTTGAGAGCAGTGTTAAAGAAAGGATGGTTCGGATGCTACAAGACTATATTGAGGTTTTCACGGTCATACGAAGACATGCGAGGTTGGACATTGATATTGTGGTACACGATTGCCAACAAAGAAGGTTTTCTCGGTGAAACAGAAGGTTCGTCGCATCGTCACGAGATATCGAGAGAAAATCAAAGCCGAGATTATAAACGATTCAGCGCCGGCTTCTAGCTTACTTCTATCCTGATGGGTTGCAAATGTGCACATGCCTAAGAAGGATGGCAGAATGCAATGTGTGTGGATTCTGAGATCGACAAAGCGAGTCAAAAGTTTCCCATTTCCTCATATTGATGTTACGGTTGACAACACCGCTCGCATAAGGTTTTCTCCTTCATGGATGGTTTCTCGGTTACAATCGGATCAAAATGGCTCACGAAGACATGGAAGACTACTTTTGTTACAGTGGGGCACTACGCTACAAGGTTATGCCGTTGATTTGGCAGGCGCCACTTATCGCGTGCTATGGTGACATTATTTCATGACATGATTCATCACGAGATAGAGGTCTCGTCGGCGACATGATAGCTCGATCACGGACTAAGAGGAACATCTTGATCATTTGCGAAGCTATTTGATAGGTTGAAGAAATGCAGATGAGACTCGATCTAACAAGTGCACCTTTGGAGTCGAGTTCGGAAAACTCCTAGGGTTTGTTGTCGATGGTAAAGGTATTGAAGTTGACCCGCCAAGGTCAAAGCTATTCAAGAGATGCGCCCGTCGAGAAGGAAGTCAGAGGTTTCTTGGACCGATTGAACTACATTGCGATTCCTTGCACATAAGCGCTACTTGTGAGCCAATCTTCAAGTTACTAAAGAAAGATCAAGTAGTGGAATGGAGCAGCGATTGCGGATCGCTTTTGACAAAATCAAGGAGTACCTCTGAATCCTCCTATCCGATGCCGCTGGAAGACCTCTTATCATGTACTTGGTGCTAGAGAATTCAATGGGGTGTGTGTTAGGGCAACATGGCGAGCAGTCGAAAGAGCATGCCATATACTACCTTAGCAAAAGTTTACCAAGCTGTGAAACAAGATACTCACAGCTCGAGAAAACTTGCAGCGCTTTGGCTTAACTTCATGACTAAGGCAGTATATGTTGACTCATACTACCTTGTTGATTTCCAAGATGGATCCGATAAAATACATATTTGAAAACCGCTCTCTCGGAAGAATAGCAAGATGGCAAATGATCCCGACCTATCGACATCAATACACTTCTCGAGGCGATCAAAGGAAGTGTGGTAGCCGATCATTTGGCTCATCAAGCCGTAGATGACTATCGATCTATGCGGTTCAATTTCGACGAAGATGTTTTACTAATTACAGTTGAAGAACCGGGCCCAGACGAAGGACTGAACAAGGATCCGATGGACCATGGTCTTTGATGGAGCCTCAAATGCACTTGGCAATGACATTGGCGCCATTATTACATCCCTACGGACATCGCCTTTCACCAGATTATGTTTCATTGCACTAACAACATGGCCGAATCCAGCGTGCATCATGGGTATCAAAGCTGCTATTGACTTAAGAATCAAGTTCTTACAAGTGTATGGAGACTCGGCTTTAGTGATAAGTCAGATTAAGGGCGAGTGGGATACGAAACATCTGAATCTCATTCCGTATCGAGAGCATGTTTTAAGTTTGATCCTCTACTTCGAAGAGGTTACTTTCAGACACATTCCACGAGAAGAGAATCAGTTGGCAGACGCATTGGCTACTATGTCATCTATGTTCAAGGTCAGATGAGACAACGAGGCTCCCCAGATCATCATTGAGAAGTTTGACGAACCAGCGTATTGTTATGAGCTTGATCTGAGAGAAACCTTGGTACTATGGCGTGAAAGGTATCTTGAGACTCGGGAATATCCAGCAGGGCATACATCAATGATAAAGTTCATGGAAGATTTGCCTCAAATTCTTCCTCGACAACGACATCTTATACAAAGCCAACCACGACTTGTGCTTACTCAGCTGTGTAGACCAAAAAACAGCAATACGTATCATGGAAGAATTACACGAAGGCGCATTTGGTACCCATTCCAGTGGACATACGATGGCTAAGAAGATTTTGAGAACAGGTTACTATTGGTCCACCATGGAAGCTGATTGCCACCGTTATGCTCGATCTTGTCACAAATGCGGATATCGCGAGATAAAGTGCATTACCTCAAGTACCTCACGAATGTTCTAACAGCTCCTTGGCCTTTCACAATGTGGGGCATTGACATGATCGGAGAAATCAAGCCCACAGCTTCCAATGGACATCGTTTCATCCTTGTGGCAATTGACTATTTCACCAAGTGGGTAAAGCGACCTCGTTCGCATGTTACCAAGAATGTTGTGGCTCGATTCATCAAGCATAATCTTATCATCGATATGGCACTCCGAAAGTATTATCGGATAACGGCTCTAATCTCAACAACAAGATGATCACCGAACTACTGCAGTTCAAAATCAAACATCATAATTCTTCTCTTATCGGCCTAAGATGAATGGCGCGATGGAAGCCGCCAACAAGAACATTAAGAAGATTGTACAGAAGATGGTGACTTACAAAGGCGGCATGAGATGTTACCATTTTCTCTTCATGGTTATCGCCTTTCTGACACGGACATCAACGAGGGGCAACCCCTTCTCCCTTGTATACGGTATGGGCGATCCTACCCATTGAGTTCGATACCCTCGACTAGAGTCCTCCGGGGCGCGAGTTAAGCGAAGCGATTGGATCGAGACTCGCCTTGACAGATTAACGATTGATGAGAAGCGACTCGCATCCATCGCCATGGACAGATCTATCGAGCGAATGATCGAGCATTTAACAAAGGTCAACACCGAGTCTACCAAGTCGGTGATCTAGTGGTCAAACGCATCATTCTTCCACTATGTGATCCCAGGGGCAAATGGACTCCCACCTACGAGGGACCATTTGTAGTCAAGACAATATTTTCCGGCGGAGCTATGATACTTAGCACCATGGATGGTGAAGACTTCCACACCACTGTGAGCGGACATATTAAAAAATACTACGCATAAATGAGACCCGCTAGGTCGACTGACCTAGGCAAAAATAAGGGCATCCTGGCGAACCAAAAGGGTCCGGGCAAAAGTTAAGGATATATACATAAGATGTACACCCGACAAGTCGAAAACCTGAAAAGGCGGCTTGGACAAAAAGGTATCGGTGGTGAAAACAGGCGGTCTAGGCAAAAGTTAGGGATTTAAGCGTACGACTATGTCTCTTCCAGATCACCCGCTTCCAGACTACTATCAGCATTCAGGATTCAAATGGCGAAGATCAATTCACTCACTTTCTACTGACAGCAAGGAGATGAGATAGTTGAAATATATGAGTACTAGCATAGTTGGAACTTAACGAGATTGCTTCCGCATAGCTTTTTACTTTTCTTGTGTATAAACTACTTGGCCATACGCCACCTTCCAAATAAATGCAGATTCTTTCTTTACAATTTTCACTATTGTCGTTTGCAATAAGTCCAACGTTTGTTTTGAATGACTATACGCATTTGACAATAAGAATCTAATCACAAACATACGAAAAGTGAACGAACAAAAGTAATTACTACAGGATCCAGGAATTGAGATGACAACAAAGGTCACCAAAAACATTCCCATGAACATAATCCCGGTGTCACTCACTAAACCTCCCCAGTGGTATATGTTAATCCACGGCGATGATTCCACTCAAGCGAGCAATGTTACATCGGTCTCAAGCGGTAACACTTCATCCCTAGCCGAGTATTTATCATCAGCGAATATCTCTCAACAATTCCCTTTCCTCCGGCGGTATATCGGACTTGAGACTTGGTCAGATAGTGCACCGGAGAAAATCTACATCTTCTATTCCCCCAGTCAGAGATTCCAACGGGCTGACCCGGTCTCCAGCAACCATCAAACGCTCTCGAGTGAGATCTGCGCTCAACATCCCCAGTAGAGTGCCTCCTAATTCTTCCCAACAAGGTCTACATACAAGATCCCCAACAGATTCCCTCCCGGACTCTCCCCAGCAAGGTCTATGCATGAGACCTCCAACAACGAGTTTCTCAATCTCTACCCTCCTCAATGGTATCTAGGCCCAAGACTTGGTCAGATAGTGCACCGGAGGAATCAAAGTTTCCTTTCTTCTCAGGGTTTCCGTCCCCAAGCAGTCAGAAATCTCCAAGCAGAACATCCGCATCTTCTTCAAGATGGATATGTTTTGAAATACCACAACATCTATCATTCATACATTACTCATAAAGTCATAATTCATGCATATGTCATTCATATACACTGTCATGCATCATACTTCGCATAAAACTAACAAATATTCTATCAAAGTTCTCTTGTTTTCTCCAAAACAGGTAAAAGTCATGTCTGACACAAACAGGTCCAAGATTAAGACCCGAATCCAGACGGGAAAACTATCTGAAAGACCGCTCCTAGTTGTCCTCCGACAACTGGTCCAGATTAAAGACCCGAATCCAGACGGGAAAGCTATCCAAACGACCACTCTTGCTGTTCTCTAACAGCGGATCCAGGATTAATACCGGCTAGGCGGAAACCCTATCCGAGCGATCACGGGTTATCCTCCGATAGAGCGGTGGAACAATACCGATGCTGCAGGGCGATATCCACATTTTGTCAACTACTATCCCCTCAGAATGATCAGCACGAAGATCTATTCTGACCCTCCCGTATTATCAAAAGCAACTACAGAGTCTGGCGTACGACTCAGTTGCCCTGGATGGCATCTTAAGCCCATCTCCGACTACTTGTCAACATTTCTCCCTTTTGGAATGCTGCATATTTGGTTAAAAATCAATACAAACCAATAAATTCATTCAAAGATGAGCATAAAGTCTAACATACGACTCCTTCCGGATGGCATCTTAAGCCCATCTCCGTGCTCCTTCCAGAAACGTCTACAGAGCCTAGCGTACGACTCACTCCCCAGCATCGACCTTTCCGGATGGCATCTTAAGCCCATCACCGTCAATTCTCATGTCAGCAACCTCGATTCTAGCGTACGACTCATTCCCATGAAATCTCCGACTTCTCGAATGGCATCGTAAGCCCGTTCCGTATCCAACAACAGTGCAAATTTTCGGTGTACTCGAGTGTTCAATCATCTTCTACCTCAGGTCACGAAGGCAGGCGTGTCAATCTAACCTTCAGTACAAGAAGATTGAGCAGGGCAGTGTCATACCCCAAAATTTGCCCTCATCTTCTCGAGATATTTCATACATCCATACTCAAGTTCCTCAGAGTTGATTAGACAAACTCTCTCCTAGACAATCAACCCAAACTAGGGTTTGGTGATCCTCAGATCAAGATGGACTTCCAACATCTCCAATGGTCTTCATGCCTCCTCATATGCTTCAAAGATTCTCCATGTCAAGTTTCAAGCCACAAGTCAAGATTGCTCGGACAAATTGCTCAGATGGTTGAAAATCGGTTGTATTGGACAAAAAGTCAACTGTGGTCAACATACAGCCAAACTTCATAATTTTTGGTCAACATCCTCATTTTGAAGTTACATTCATCATTTGATCAAGGGTTGATCATGACTCATCAAGAAAACTCAAGATTTGCTCAAAAGTCAAACTTTCTAAATTAGGGTTTCTAGGTGAAAAGTCAAGCGAACTTTGTTGATCATAACTTCTTCATACTTTCTCGAAATTTTCCACCACCTCTTGTTTTGAAGGAAATTCAATTCTCCACAACTTCATGTCTCACAAGAATGTCCAAAAATGCTTCATTTGAGAGGTATGGCCCAAACATTCTGGTCATTTTCAAAGTCAACAAAAGTCAACTTTTGTTTTGAAGATATATTGAGAATGGAAACTCCAATTGATATGAGACCAAAAGGTTGGTTAGAGGACTCTTAGAGATTTCCAAAAGTCCAAGAACACTCAAAAATGTGGAAAATTGAGCAAGATACACCATTCACAAGTTGGGCAATTTTGAAGAAGTGCACAAAGAAATACTTCTAAAAATCAAAAACTTTGCAAATGGGCTTACTTTTCTTCATCCAAACTTATTCCTTACACCATTAGGAATATCAAGCCCAATGCCACGAATTTTTATTTTATTTTCTATTTAATTTGGAATTTATTCATTTAAATAAAAATTAAATTTAAAAATAAAGTATAAAATCAAAATTAAATGCAAAATTGATTTTCTTTCTTCCTTGAAGTCAAGTAACTCAATAAAGCCAGCAAATTTCGAAATTTGGATTGATATGGCAAGATTGGATTGAAAATTGATCAAAATATGAAGATTTGATTTTGTACAAAAATCAAATTTGATTAGCATTGATTATTGATTAATTCTTTCCCAAACAACTCGAATCCTTCTACTATATATACATGATACATACCACACGAATTAGGATAGAGAATTTGGCTGGAGAAACCCTTATTGAAGCTCAAAAACCGTGCCTCTCAAGCAACTAGCGCCATTGATCCGACTTGTTTCAATTGGTTTTGAGGATCCAAACACGTTCCTTGACATCCACTGGAAGCATTCGGACCTTTACATTATAAAAGCATCAAAATTGGAAAATCCAAATCGGTTTGTTCAAGAAAATCTCAAAATCGTATTTCAATTATCATGCATTTTAACTTGTTTTGTTGTTGTTTTTGTGATTAGTGATGAGTTTGCAAGCGTTCTGGGAAGGTTGATTGAATTTCCATGGCCGGAAACACGTATCACCATTGTTAGGGTTTCCTACGCCATTTTAGGGTTTTTCGAAATAGGAAAAATTGGACCACGAGACCCTGTCCATTGCGTTCGGAATGATGTCTGGAATCGAACCATGTCCTTAGAATTTATTTATATTATGTATGCTTGGTTTTTGATTTTGCCAGGGACATAGCGTCGAACAATGGCCGACGCTGGGTTTTTAAAAGTTCAAAACGAGGACGATGATGAAGTGGCGCGAGTTCGGTACAACCAGGAGACGACGCGTGCTTGTATTTCATTCGTTCCAACTTTCAAACACGGATGCACGCTAGCTCAGTTGGTTAAGGCGTTTCCTGTCGACAGATGCTCTCCCAGGTCCTCAGTTCGAATCTCCCCAGGACCGGTTTTGAGTTTCTTTTTTCCAAACTTGCATTTTTTCATATTTTCTATTTTTACTTTATTTAATATTTTACATCTATTTTAATTCTTTTCAATATTTTTTCTCATGCAATAAAAATCACCAAAATATTTTTTCCTTTTGCATTTATTTTCAGAAAATACTTATTTAATTTATAAAATTAAAAAATATCATTTTGCATGCATATTTATTTTTATTCATAGTTTAGCATTAAAATCAATTTTATTAGTTTTAAATTATTAAAATGCATCCAAAAAATCCAAAAAAATTATTTTAGCATATTTATGTTATTTCCAGCATGTCATATTTTTCTCATTCAAAAACTTGCATTTTTACTAACGTTTTCCTCTTATTCGATTTCTCTCTCGTATTTTGACGATTTCTCATCTTTTTATAATGTTATTCCGATGTAATGGAGTTTTTTTTTCGTTTTATTTTCCTAATATCTTATCTTTCCGCATCCATTCGCATTTAATTTCGCATCCTTGGTAATTAGGCGTGTATGGCAAGATAAAATTGAACATAGCCCATTAATTTTCAAGATAAAATATGAAATCAACACACTCTTTTCACCTTTGTAACACGGTGAGCCCGACTTTGTAGGTTTTGTACGCAAATGTGCGGATATGCACAGTCGCCACCGACTTTTATTTTTATCCAATTAAGGGAAGGTAAAAGTGAAAAAGACCTTCGTTAGATTACGAGTAAGGAGAAGGTTATGAAAAGGGAAGGTATTAGCACCCTTTCCATCCGTAGTTATCTACAGGCTCTTAGTTGCTCTTAGATCACTTTAAAAATTGTGCTTTCTGTGTGTTTGACAAAATGTTTTGAAAAGGCATTTCGCTTTGACTTTGTAATGATTCATGTAGGAATGTATACAAAGTGTTTGGAAATGTTTAGTTTTGAAAAGAGTTTGAACTTTGACAAAGTGTAAGGTGTAAAAAAGTATTTTGATAGAGCAAGCAACTAAAAGTGTTATCACCTACTCAGAATTGGTCGTTTTTGTATTGTTACGTTCCTTTAGAATAGCGTCATCCATACCATTAGTTGGTAGGTAACTCCATTCGTTGGATGTAAGCGGGACATTCGAAGGGACGTCGGATGGTCATAGAAGGCAACTTGTAGGAAGTATCCTAGCACATTCGAAGGGACTATCATCATTTTTCATAGGCAACAATCGAGGGGTCAAGATCATGTATTCGGAGGCGACATCGTGGGTCTTATGATCCTTGTATCGAAGGGACTATGATGATTTGTTTGAAGGCAACAGTGCTAGAATACCTCTACGTTCGAGGGACATGACCATATTTGAATTCGTAAGGCAACGAGAGAGAATTATCCTAAGGGGTGCGTGTGTGAAAGAGTGTGTCAAATTTAGATATGTTATCTTTGAAAATTAGTGAGCTATGTTGATTATTATCTTGCCATACACGCCTAGTTACTAGCAATTTATAGGGTGCGAAAATTAAAATGCGGAATGTAAAGTGCGGAAAGGTAAATGTCCTACGCTATTACATGGCTTTGGGGCAGATACATAATTTAAACTTGCGGAAAATAAAAGCCTAATTTAAACTATTACATCCCATAGACAGTTACATTATTGGAAAAAATAAAATGATAAAGAAAAAATCGTCTGAATTGGATCAACCTGTAAAAGAATGAGAACTCGGAAAATACGAGATGAATCGGATAAGAGAAAAAATGTTAGAAATATGCAAGTTTTAAAATAAGAAAAATATGACATGCTGGAAATAATATAAATATGCTAAAATAAATTTTTGGGATTTTTTGGATGCAATTTAATAATTAAAAATGAATTAAAAGTGATTTAAATGCAAAATTATGAATAAAAATAAATATGCATGCAAAATTATATTTTTTAATTTTATAAATTAAATAAAGGTTTTCTGGAAATAATGTAAAAAGAAAAATAATTTTTGATGATTTTTTTAATGCATAAATAAAAATATGAAAAGAAATTAAATGATATGCAAAATATTAAAATAAATGAAAATATAGAAAATAATGGAAAATAGTTAGAGTTTGTAAAAGAAAAGCAAAACCGGTCCCAGGCTGGCTCGAACTGATGACCCTGGGGTGAAATCTTGAGTTCACTTGCCACTACCACTATACCTTGCATCGATGTCTTGGATAGGAAACATGTGATTTTGAACAACACGCGTCGCTGTTTGGTGAAGTCAAGAACACAGTCAGCTAGTGGGCCCTGGACGGCATGAACGAGCGAATCGGAACGCACAAAATTGACACGCATGCTTCGCCGGAGTCATCCAGTCAACGCCCGAGCCTAGCTCGTCGTCTTCTCCGTGATCGAATGTCAAACCGCAAAATAGCGAATAAAGGAAAAGGAAGACCTAGTCCACCTAAATCGGACCTTCTGAATCCATTGGTGGTATCAGTTTCGACTGAATCGGCCTGTACAGGCCGGTTCAAAGCTTCTCCGTTTAGAAACCCTAAGAATGGCAAAACGTGATTCTAACGTCCAAACCCACGAACGATTGCCCAGATCTCATCCATGGAACCTCATGATCACATTGAAAGCGTTAGAATCGATTAATACAAGCAGAATAATCAAATGCAAAAATCAAGAAAAATTGAATATGTATGTATGTATATGCATCGATTCAGCTTGCTTTAACCATTGGCAAGAGCGTGTACTTACTCAAACCTACCTCCTGAAGACAATGGGATGGTTTTTGATGGCTGAAAGTGGCTGCACAATAGAATTCGAATTTCTCAAGTTTTGAGAATTTTTTGCAAGAGTAAGGGTTATGCTTGAGCTAGGGTTTCCTCCCTTTGGCTTGGCATACTGCTGAGTATTTATAGAAGAGATTGAGAGAGGAAAAAGAGTGAAAAAAGATTTGATCCATCAATGTGCAATATTTTCTCTTTAAAACAAATCAAATTTTGGAAAAAATTTGATTTTCCTTCCATGTAAGAGGCTAGCACGAATTCGGTATGGTTGGTGGGCTATCTTGGACTTCAAGGAAAATATAAATCCAATCCATTTGAAAAAATATATTATTTTCATATTTTATATAATTTATTTTTGAATTAAATGTTCTAAAATTCAAAGATAAATCATAAAAATAGAAAATCACCATGGCCAAGCATTTATGGGTCAAGAATAATGTCATGAACAAGTTTGGATCAAAAGATTTTAGGCCCATTTGGAAAATTTTGCATTTTGACCAAAATGTCCTTTTGTGCAATTGTCCAAAATTGACTTACGAATAGTGTATCTTGCTCAATTTTCCACATTTTTGAGTGTTCTTGGACTTTTTGAAAATCTCCAAGAGTCCTCTAACCAACCTTTTTGGTCTCATCTCAATTGGAGTTTCCATTCTCAATATATCTTCAAAACAAAAAGTTGACTTTTTGTTGACTTTGAAAATGACCTGTAATGTTTTGAGCCATACCTCTCAAATGAAGCATTTTTGGACATTCTTGTGAGACATGAAGTTGTAGAGAATTGAATTTCCTTCAAAACAAGAGGTGGTGGAAAAATTTCTGAGAAAGTATGAAGAAGTTATGATCAGTCAAAGTTCAGTTGACTTTTCACCTAGAAACCCTAATTTAGAAAGTTTGACTTTTGAGCAAATGTTGAGTTTTCTTGATGAATCATGATCAACCCTTGATCAAATGATGAATGTAACTTCAAAATGAGGATGTTGATTAAAAATTATGAAGTTTGACTGTATGTTGACCACAATTGACTTTTTGTCCAATACAACTGATTTTCAACCATCTGAGCAATTGTCTGAGGAAACTTGACTTGTGAGGCTTGAAACTTGACGTGGAGAGTCTTTGAAGCATATGAGGAGGCATGATGAACATTGGAGACGTTGGAAGCTCATATTGATATGAGAATCACCAAACCCTAGTTTGGGTTGATTGTCTAGGAGAGAGTTTGTCTGATCAACTCTTGAGGAATCCTTGAGTATGGATGTATGAAATATCTTTAGAAGATGGAGGGTAAATTTTGGGGTATGACAGCTGCCCCTGTTCAATCTTCTTGTACTGGAAGTGTTAGATTGGCATGCGTGCCTTTCGTGACCTGAAGGTAGAAGATGATTGAACACTTAAGTACACTGAAAATTTGCCCATTGTTGGTGGATGATCGGGAATGGGCTTAGAGATGCCATTTGGAGAAAGTGGAGACTTCGCTGGGGGATGAGTCATACGTTAGACTCGAGAATGTCAATAGGAGAATTAACGGGGATGGGCTTAAGATGCCATCTAGAAAGATCGATGCTGGGGAGTGAGCCGTCAGCTAGACTGTAGATGTTCTTGATAGTGGAAGGGCGGAGATGGGCTTAAGATGCCATCAGGAGGTCGTCGTTAGACTTCGTGCTCATCTTTGAATGAAGTTATTGATTTGTATGGGTTTTAACCATATATGCGACATTAAAGTGGAGAAATGTTGATAAGTAGTGGAGATGGGCTTAAGATGCCATCCAGGCAACGGCGGGTCGTACGCTAGATTACGTAATTCTTGTTGATAATGAAGGGATCGGAATAAATCTTCGTGCGATTACTCGAGGGAGGTAGTAGTTGGCAACATCGGATATCTTCTGTTGTGCATCGGTGTTGATCCATTGCATGTTATCGGAGGATAACCGGTGATCTTCGGATAGTTTTCCGTCGATTCGGGGCTTAATCTGGACCAATTGTCGAGGACAACCCGGGGCGGTCTTTCAGATAGTTTTCCGTCGATTCGGGAGCTTAATCTGGACCATTGTCGGGAGGACAACTGGGGTGGTCTTTCGGATAGTTTTCCGTCGATTGGGGGCAATCTGGACCGGTGTCGGAGTGACTTTCACTGTTTGGAAAAACAAGAAAACTTTGATAGAATATTTGTTAGTCTTATGCAAGTATGATGCATGACAATGTATGAATGACATATGCATGAATTATGACTTCATGAGTAATGTATGAATGATAGATGTTGTGGTATTTCAAAACATCTCCATCTTGAAGAAGATCACGGATGTTACATTTGAGGATTTCGACTTACTGCTTGGGGTGAGCGGTGAGAACCACCTTTTGAAGGAGAAGAAAGATATCCGGATTCCTCCTATGCACTATCGACCAAGTCTTGGGCCTAGATATTGTTGAGGAAGGTAGAGATTTGAAGCTCGTTGTCGGAGATCTCATAAATAGACCTGGCAGGAGAGTGGGAGGAAGTCCGTTGGGGATCTTGCATGTAGACCACATTGGGAAAAATTAGGTGGCGCTCACGGGGATGGCGCAGATCTCCTTGGAGGCGTTTGATGGTTCTTTGGGAGACCGGGTTGAGGCCCGTTGGAATCTCGGACGGGGAATAGGAGATGTAGATTCTCTCGGTGTACTATCTGACCAAGTCGAGTCTGATACCCTTCTTTGGAGAAAGGAGAATTGTTGAGAGATATCGGCTGAGGATAAACATCTTAGCCGGGGATGAAGTGTTATTGATGTAACATTGCTCGATTGGTGGAATCACGCTTTCGTGGATTAACATATACTCATTTGGGGAGGTTTAGTGAGTGACACCTCTGCGGGGATTATGTTTTGCAGAATGTTTTGGTGACCTTCGTCGTCATCTCAATTCCTAAAGCACGTAGTAACTACTTTTGTATGCCCTCTTTTGTATGTTTGTGATTAGATTCTTATTGTCAAATCATATAGTCATTCAAAACAAACGTTGGACTTATTGCAACGACAACAACAAAAAATTGTAAAGAGAAAGAAGCTTGCGTTTATTTGAAAGGTGGCGTATGGCCAAGTAGTTTGTACACAAGAAAGGTAAAAGCTATGCGAAACAATCTCGTTAAGTTCCAACTATGCTAGTACTCATATATTTCGACTATCTCATCTCCTTTGTCGATGAAAGTGGTAGGGTGATCTTAGCCATTTGAATCTTGAATGCGATAGTAGTCTAGAAGCTGGTGATCTGGAAAAGACATAGTCATGCGCTTAAATCTAACTTTTGCCTAGACCGCCCTTTCGGGTTTTAGGTCTACCGGGATACCTTTTTTGCCCAAGCGCCTTTTGAGTTTTCGACTTGCTTGGGTGTACATGTTTTGTATATATCCTTAACTTTTGCCCGAACCTTTTGGTTGCCAGGATCTCCTTATTTTTGCCTAGGTTCGTCGACCTAGCGGGTCTCTTTATCGTAGTATTTTTTGACTATGTCTGCGTTCACGGTGTGGAAGTCTTCACCATCCATGGTGCTAAGTATCATAACTCGTAGAAAACACATCTTGACTACAAATGGTCCCTCATAGGTGGGAGTCCATTTGCCCCAGGATCACCTTGAGTCTCAAGATACCTTTTACGTCGCCCAGGCTACCGAGATTTCTCATGTCAAGCTCATGACAATATGCGGTTAGGTCAAACTTCTCAATGATGATGCGGGGAGCCTCGTTGTCCCATCGACTTTGAACATAGGCGACATAGTAATAATCGTCTGTGTTGATTCTCTTCTCGTGGAATATGATCAAAAGTAATCTCTTGAGTAGGGAATCAAACTTAAAACATGCTCTCGATAGAAGAGATTCGGATGTTTCGTCACTACTTATAATCACATTGATCACTAGCGAGTCTCCATAAACTTGCAAGAACTTGATTCTTAAATCAATAGCGACTTTGATACCCATGATGCACGCTTCATATTTGGCCATGTTAGTGCAAGCTGAAACATAATCTGCGGTGAAGCAGGCGTGTGTCCTTTGTAGGGATGTAATGATGGCGCCAATGCCATTGCCAAGTGCGTTGAGGCTCCATCAAAGACCATGATCCATCGGGATCCTTGTTCGATCCTTGATAAGTCACAGTTCTTCACGGTCGATTGACTAGTAAAACATCTTCATACGGAAATTGAACTGCATAGGCGATGATGCATCTACGACGATGAGCAAATGATGGCTACTCACTTCCTTTGATTGCTTTAAAAGTGTGCTTTGAATGTCATATTCGGTCGGGATCATTTGCCATCTTGCTATTCTTCTGAGAGTTGGTTTCTCAAATATGTATTTATCGGATCCATCTTGAAATCAATAAGGTAGTGTGAGTCAACATATCTTGTCTTAGTCGTGGCCATTAATAAAAGCGTTGCAAGTTTCTCATTTGTGAGTATCTTGTTTCACAGTCGGTAAACTTTTGCTAAGGTAGTATATTGCATGCTCTTTTCGACCCGGACTAAATCATGTTGCCCAACACACATCCCATTGAATTCTCTGCAACATCGTTACTGATAAGAGAGTCTTCCTTGTTGAGGTGGCATCGGGATGGGAGGATTGTAGGTACTCCTTGATTTTGTCAAAGCGATCGGCAATCGTCATTCCATTCCACTACTTGATCTTTCTTTAGTAATTTGAAGATTGGCTCACAAGTAGATTAGGTGTGCAATGAATCCGGAAATGTAATTCAATCGTTGAAACCTCGACTTCCTTCTCGATGCGGGGTGGCATCTCTGAATAACTTTAACCTTGGCGGGATCAACCTCAATACCTTTCTCGACCACCAAAACCTAGGGTTTTCGGATCGACTCAAAATGCACTTGTTAGGATTAAGTCTTAATGCATGCTTCACTGTCAAATAGTTTGGATGATCGAGATGTTCTTCTTGATTTGTGATCGAGCTATCATGTAAATCGTGAGACCTCATCTCGTGATGAATCATGTCATGAAATAATGTCACCATATACGATAAGTGGCACCCACGTTCTTAGGTCCAGAACGACATAACCTTGTAGCGAAAGTGCCCCCTTTGTGTAACAAAGTAGTCTTCTCCATGTCTTGAGGAGCCATTTGATCTGATTATAACCGGAGAAACCATCCATGAAGGAACCTTATCTTTGGCGGTGTTGTCAACCGAACATCAATGAGGAAGTGGAAAATCGTCTTCGGACTCGCTTTATTGAGATCTACGTAATCCACACACATTCGTACCTTGCCATCCTTCTTGAGCAGGTACCACATTTGCAACCTCATCGATAGGAAGTAATAGCTAAGAAACAAGCGTTGAGCTTCCATAACTTGGCTTTGATTTTCTCGACATTTCGGGAGCGTCACGCCAACATACATTTTCAGGAAAAAACTTCTTCGTGTGCTTAAATTGTACCACAATATCAATGTCCAAACACGGCATGTCTTATGACCAAGCAAAAACTTCAATATAATCTCGTAGTATCTGAACCAACCTTTCTTTGACACATTCTCAAGACCTTCTCTATCTTGATCTCTTTTCGCTCGGTTACCCAAATTCACAACCTCAACTTGCTCTTCATGTGGGTGTATAACTCGCTCCTCTTCTTTGTAGCGATAAAGGATTCTCCGGAACTTCACAATCTTCCTCACTTTCGTCTTCGGCTTGGTAGATCGGATTATCGAAGTCATATTTAGCAATAGCATAGCTTTTATTAACGAGATTCGGAGTGATTCTGGTGTCACGTGGGTGTGTGAAACACATAGCTTTTGAAGGGGTGATAAAGTAAAGAAAGCAAACAATTGAATGCAAAAGTCCAACGAATTTATTGAATGAAAACGCGCAAACAACAGATAATAACCCTCGCAAACGAGCCATGATGCCCCGGGCAAGTGTCATACCCCAAATTTTGACCTAATATACCACCTTACATTTGCATCATCGCATAACTACTGATTCGGTGACATTAATTAATTATAACACTCACAGGTCAAAATTAGGGTTTCATCAGATTTTCATCTGATTCAAGAGCTAAACAATTAGGGTTTGAGATTTTCTCATATTATTTGATCTATCTTGATCAAATCATCAACCTCGATCCTCGGATATCAAATTTCTCACGGATCAATCGAGGATCGACAATTAGGATTTTGATCGGGCATGAGATTCTCGACTTTTGAACAAAATAACTTTTTGGATAGAGATTGGTCATTATATCTTAGATACAACATCTTGACCTAATTTATGGATTCAAAACATCCACAGAGGTTCTGAGAAATTCATCAGTCGTTTCGAAACATCTGATGAAATTTCATCTGCACAGAAAAGTCAAACTTTGACTTTTGGTCAAATTTTTCAAAACAAAACTTTTCCATCATCAAAATACTTCAAATGATCCATCATGATCATAAAAAACCAAAGAGTTTGAAAAAGTCAACAAAAAGTCAAAAGTTTTCATACTTAGAAATTTTTCTAAGTGTTGAAATTTCTCATTTTTTCCAAACTTCAAGCCATTTTTTCACCTAGTTCCAATTTGAATTTGAAAAAACTCAAAACATGAAAGTTGTAGCTTGTGGAAAGATCTTTCCAAAATGTCCAAGAACTCTCAAATCCATGGAGTCTAGATACACTTTTGAAATTGAAACATAAGGCTCCATGAAACTTGATTTTCAAAGATCAAAACATCAAATTATAGGTCATTTTTGTGTTTCTTCATCTAGAAGCTTTCTAACCTTGCCAACTTGACTAATGGACTGATAAATATCAGCGAAGATAAATTGAAGATTGGATCAAGATTGTAAAAAATAGCACATGGTAAAAAGGAAGGTTCCTTTGCTTTGAAATACCATTCTTGCCCTTAAGCAATCCATGAATCACCAAATGGCTTGTCCTTCTTGCCTAACATTTTCAGAACCTCTTGCCTATAAAAGGGTCACATTTCAAGTTCAAATCTACACCAAAGCATTGCAAGAATCATGCTTTCTCATTTCTTTCTTCCAAATCAAGAAACATGATGAACTTTTGAAAAACTTGCAATTTATAAAATCAGTGAAAATCATGAAGTTCTTTGGTGTCTAACATGTTTCAATATCAAAATTAAACTTGTTCCAAACTTAAAATCAACCCAAGCTAAACTAAAAATCAGTTTTCATCTTTCATGCTCCAAAACTTGCAAAAACTGCCATAGCCATCGAATTTTGAGTTTGGTGTGAGCAACTTGAGTTCCGATCATTTGAACATCATCACCATACATCATATGAGTGATCCAGATCATTGGTAATCATCTGTAACACGATTTACACCAAAATCCAGTTTCTATTTTTCATTGATGCAGGTTGACTTGGTCAGAGTTATCCAAGCAATTCCAGAGCAAGAAGACCACTCATACACGATCCTTGAAGGTCGTTGATGCTCTAAAGATCATTAAATCCTGGCGGAAGTACTCTAAAACATATTTCGATCTCAACCCGGTATGTGTTGAACTTCAAACTCCATGATTTTGTGCATCAATTGAAAAAAGCTCTTGGCCGATCCTTTTCGGCACATCTAACGACCATTAACCCTTAAAAAAATCAAACAATCATCAACTACACGTAATTTAATTTGATTTCTCAGTTTTTAGGGTTCTTCGTTTTCCCAGAAAGCAAAACATGATGGGCTTAAAATAAATGAAATTAACAAGCATATTCATGTTCGTGGTGCAAAATCGATCAAGTTTGATTTTTACATCATGCCATTTCGTTGAGAAACAAAGATTCTAGGTTGAAATTGGATTTCTGAAAATCAAAACCATAAACCCAGGCTACGCGCGTGTTCTTGGTGTTCTTCATTTTCAAATATTCAAATAATCCTCTCTTATGTTAACACGTGTGTTAGTCCACTAAACACAGATGCACGTTTGGTCTAGTGGTAGTATGCTTGCCTTTAAGTTCTTCTTGCCACGCGTCCCACCTCAATGGTCATGGGTTCAACACCCATCAGGACCATTTTTTTCATTCTTTTTTACAAAACTTTCAATTTTTCATGTTTTTATCAAACTTTCAACATTTTTTACCAATCAAAACTTCTCATTTGAGATGATTTTTTAACACTTGTCAATAAATACATCTATTTTGTGATAATACAAAATTTTTAGAAAAACTTTCATCGATTAAATTTTAATCGGGCAAAACGACGTTACGAACACTTTTCAAACCTCCTTAAAAGTGAATTTTTCAAGTTTTCGACTTCCGATTTTTTCAAAACTTTTCATAAATGAACTTAACATTTTCAAAACATTTTCAAAATCATTTTTAAAACATTTCATCAAACTTGCATCTTTTTACCATGATCAATCCGATTTAAAACGATAAAACAAATTCGTTCTTTCTCGAATTTCTCGATCGATCATGGGCCTCCCTTATGGTGTAAGTCCCAATCCTTTATGTACATATTTAGTTTTATTTGTACATACTCAAATTATCATTGTTAATATTCAAACATAAACAAATTTCTTTCGTTTGTTTTCATTCGTTTGTCTATACACCGAATCCATTGGTTCTAAAGGAAGAATTCTTCTGAGTAAAATTTCTTTTTTGACCAATGGGCCTCCATCATGGTGTAAGTCCCATAACATTCTTTTATGTACATAATATTTCTTTGTACATATCAAACTTTTGTCAAATACTTTTTTTACAAAGTTTCATCTGTACATAACACAGATATTTCAAAAACAAACTTTTCATACGTACATAACAGATACTTCTTTCAAATACTTTTTATCTGTACATATCTGAATACCTTTTCTGAGATAAACTTGATCAATCATTTCCGTTTCATCTGTACATTTTACACAGAATACCATTGACTTTGAAAGGAGCATTATTCCACTGAAAAGCGCTTTCAAATCAATGGGCCTCCTATGGTGTAAGTCCCAACCCTCTATGTACATCCATCTTTCTTTGTACATAAAAACTTCGTCCGTGTACATATTCATTTCCTTGTACCAGTACAAACTTATGAATAATCAAGTTACCTTTCGTTTTAAGCGTTCGTTTTCCACAGACACTTGTTTATATTTCATAAAGCTGCTGTAAATAAACATCATGCATTGTTTATATTTCCTTCATAAACTCCTCTGTGAATACATATCACACACACACACATTTGTATTTGTCTAGTTATAACATAACAATTAGACTAATCGGCGGTTCCCACAGTCTAGCCTCCGCTTGGGCTTCAT